>SMSQ01022640.1:0-15596 GCA_019453375.1 Ctenoplectra terminalis | reverse complement strand
TAGCCTTACCTAAACAGTCTACCTTGTACATTATACGATATTTTTTTTTTTCTTATAAAATTGTTGGTTACAATTTATGAATGAATAACCATATACATTTATCAAAATAATGTTCAATAGTTTGCTACAAAATTGATGTAACTATTATGTACTGCAAGAGATTGATATTAATAATTAATATTCAATTACAGAATACTAATTATTTTGATTTATTAAAAATATTCAGATTGATAATAAATTATATTTTCCTCTATTTATAGAAGATATACTACGAAGAAGAAAAAATTTCACTGAATTTTAACGAAGTTAAATATTCTAAACTTTATTGATTTTCCGTAGTTTAATTTTTAAATGATTTCTTATACCATTGGACGCTATTTGTAAAGACAAAATCACTAACAACCTCGCCTGTAACAAAATCGATACTAGTCTTTCCAACCATCTTCCGGTAAGAACGCTTGTTCACAAAATCTATGGTAACTTTCTAGATTATTTAAAACTAGATATACCGACGGAGATAAACAAGCAATGAAATACCGATTGTAGATTCGTTCTGCTCTTACTTTTCAAATTTTTTATAGAAGTATTCCATGTTTATTTTTTGAAAATTTATATATCAAATACTTATAATGTTTCCGTAATATTCTAATGCTGGTTTCTATATTTCCATTCAATTTTATATTTCATATCGTTTTAACAGTAATATAAATACATAATATTTTAATTAGAAAATCAACTTTTTATCAAACACATGTACCAAATTATTTTTATTTATTTATTGTCAAAGTTTCAACACAATATGAAGTTATCGACACTGTTAAAATAGAATGTTTTATTTGAAACTGTAAGAATAACTTTTTTCTTAGCATTTCTTAACTTTTTCTAATATTCAGTCATAATATTAATGGATTGCAATTTTGAAGTCTTTAAAAAATAAACGAGTAAAGAATTATTGAACTTGATTTATGGTTTCAACGAATTAAGAACAGGGAAGAAATTGTTTTTGTAAGGTGTACTGCCCCTGGTGGTGCGTCTAGTCGAAGATTACTAATCCACAACGATGGAAGCCTTGCAAAGTCCCCCTTGGAATCGAGCCACGAACGGAGTTCTCTGTTATCGTTAAGAATCGATAGTTTAGTTCATCCTTTTACTCTTGCTTATTCCTTATTGATATTCATTACCTGGTAAAACAAAAGACACCTTACAAAATTGATATCTCTGTGCTTAGGTTTTCTTCGATGAAACATTAAAATAGAAGTGTAAAAATGCTAAAAAATTTCAGTTATATTTGAGAAGTATTAAAAATTTTTGGAACATTGTAAAATGATATCTCAAAGATTTTGTTTTAGTAAATATGAAATCGAAGAATTGAATAAATAAATATAAGCGCTCGAAGCAATATTAATAAGTTTTTCAAACAATTATAGCTATTTTAGATTTTTTAATAATCACTGTTAGAAAAGAACATGACACTTTTGTTTTTAACTCTTTGCTATCGAAAGCAGAAGTGTTTCTAGCAAGGTAGTTCATATCATTTATTATTATTGAAAATGGGTGTCAAAATACAAGTCAAATTATTTGTATTTAATATTGTCTATTATTTAATGTGTCTTTAACAAAAAAACTAAGATAAGGAAATTCGCATATTGAAAGTAGTAAATTACAAATTTAAAAAAAATTTGATTCGGTAAAAAATGACCCAGGAGCCGTAACAGGGTTAAAGGTTAATAATTCTTTTAATGAAATCTTCTCGTAGAGCGGTAATAAAACGAGCTAAAACTCGTTTCCACAAATATCTCGATAGTGATTTCACTATCCAAGCTATTTTTAAACATTAACTCAAGTTACTTTTATAATCGTCTGTGTGTCACATCAATTTGTACGTAGACATTGGTTCTTTTCTTTTATTAATGTGTGAGAATCATGAACGAATATGCGAGTACACAAATAAACGATCACGTGTCGTGACATTTATATAACATAAGAGCTTTACGATTCGGATGAACGCCTTCCCAAAATGCAGCCCATTGGTTCATGAAAGGGGACAATGTGTCATTAAATCCTGGCTATCGAGATGAAAGTGCGTGTGTTGAACGGAAATGAACATAGGAAGACGCTGATTTTATGAGAAGTGATACATCAGAATGGATCAAAGCCAATGAAAGTGTCAATAAAATGTCTTGACGTAACTTGTTATTTTTATTTATATACTTTTAAGTTATCAACCATGAAATTCATAATTATGGATTACTAACGATTCAGTCTATAGAAATGATATTCAAGTTTTCGAAGAAGATTGATATCTGTTATAAATCTCAGTAACTGCTGTATCTTCTTTTTGTCAGTGAAGTTTTTCCATATACAGTTCGTTATTGTTACATTTCTGTCTTGTTATTTTTATTAAAAAGAAACAAGCGGCTCAACTATATCGACATCGCGTCAACTTTGTTCCCTGACCTCGTCAATGCATATTTACTTAAGAAATAACAAGCATTGCATTCAACTGTTCGATGTATTCTTTCTACTTATTTTTTTTCATTTTTATTTTTCTCTAACACAATGAGTTAAAGGAACTCTGCTTCTATCGATGCAAAAATATTGGTACAAGTAGCAAATAAGGTATTAAATAAAAGGTAGTGTTACAGTTTATTAGATAGATATGCCATGCGTAATTGTGGTATTGTAAATTGACGGTTTGTTTACTTCGACAACAATTAACGTAATTGCAAAGTAGTAAGATATATGTAGTATTATTGTCATTTACGTATCATTGTGGATTCATGTATACAGGGTGTTCGCGGAAACACTGTACAGTACTTTATTTTCTAACGTACTGCAGCCAGAAAAAAATTTTTTTATTAAAATTGCACGATACTTTGGTAGGTTGATGAAAGGAAATTTTTCTTCCACTTTATTTTTTAATAAGATACAAAAGTTAAGATCGTTTTTTTACATGGAAATATGTGTTTTTCTTCAGATCATTTGATGATGCTTTTCAAGACGAATTCATCATAAAGATTTATACTACCATTTATAAGTATTTGATCACTTGGTCGAATCGGATGGAGAAGTTTATATCAAGTTTACAATGTGAATACCTCTAAGCAGAATGAATATTTTAAGTGATCTTTATATGAATGTAAGAGAGAAATATATACTGTGGTAAAAAAATTATGTTGAGATGCCTTATTTCAAATATATTTTGTATATATTAGATAAACTGAAGGTGGCCAAATACTTATGGACGGTGATATACGTGTTAAACATCGCCATAATAGGCTCAAAGATTAAAATAGAGCAAAGACTGCCAACCGAGTTTCCTATTCCAACCAAGTATTTTGCCGGAAAAATAAATAAACTTCCAAGCTGAGTGTCTCAAAAACTAATTAAAATCGGTCGTGTGCATGGAAAGCTGAGATGAATTCTTGAAAAGCACTATCAAACGATACGAAGAAAAATACACAGCACCATTTAAGAAAACGAACTTAACCTTCGTATCTAATTAAATAATAAAGTAAAAAAAGATGCGACTCCTTGTATCGTGCAATTTTAATAGAAAAAATGTTTTCCTGTCTGCGATACGTTGGGGAATAAAAGCACTGTCCAGTGTTACCGTGGATACCCCGTGTCAGTAGTCAGTAGAAAAAGTAAAGGTGACACGTTGCTATTCTTAGAGCCTGGTTTGTAGACCGATACTTGTTTAAAGTGGTTGAATTTGACGATCTTACGTACAAACACGCCCACGCTGTGCGCGGATGCGCACGACGCTACGCGTACTCTCTCTTTCTCGTTCTATCCCATGCTCCCTCTCTGTCTCGACAGTTATCTACATTTAGATACCTCGCGCCGGTCGATTCACGACACTTAAAAGTTATCTTTGCTAATTACGTAGGTAACCTAAATTCCATTGATGTAATGTCTTTTGAATTGTATCTTCTGGCTAAATGTCGGTCCAATAAAATTTTACGCATTACGTGCTTTTAATACACTTAAACAGTTGTCCTAATATTATCGAACAACGTTATCGCGTAACCGTATTCAATGCACCAGTTAAAATGTGATAAACCAAAGTAAAACGAGTAAAATCTATGATTAAACTTTAGACTTTTAAACTAGTCGGAATGGCTTTAATTACTGTCGAAATTAAATTAGACAATAAAAAACCCCGAAGCAATTAACTGAAATGACATCAACGTACTTAAGAATTTAACTCGTTAGATCGAGGAAATGATTTTTTTTAGCAATAGTTTGTTTTTTAACCTGTTGCCAATGACGCAACCAGTTTTTGTCGTTGAACGACAAATAATTGTACGTCTGAGACAACGATTTGGTTCATTAGTTGTACATCGTACAATTACCGGTAAGGCGATATGGCACATTGGCGATCCTACTCTAACAATCAGTTACGCCTCGACATCGAGACGTATAATGATAATTGACAAGGGTGTGTTCATCAATTGTATGAAGTAACTCAAAGAGGATCGGTTACCTTATTAAGGTACTAGCAGGGTCGTATATTCGGCACTGTTTTAATTACTATTTATAATAATTAAATTATTTCCAACGCAGTAGATAAACTGTCTCTAACATGATTGCATTTTTTCATTTATAAGAACGTACAAGAAATAGTTTCGAATGCATTAATAAGTTTAACTTGCTTACTGAATTATTTGATAATACTCATGTATAGCATACATGAAATATACTGAATTAATAATATCCAATTGAACTTTCAATAAAATATTGAAAAATAAGAATTAGATATTTTTGTCAGTTTATTACCAATAAAGAATTCAGAGAAATTTTTATAAGTATTTGAAACTACTGGTTAGGTGCAGGCTATGTAACGTGCTTTTTTTTTTTAACCCTCTATAATCGGTATTTTGGTTGCTTATGAGAAAAAAAAATTATATACGATTACGATTTCTCAGCTTGATTTAAAAATTAGGAACTAATAATTACTATTAATAGCCTGCTTGATACCAATACAACGGTATAGTAATGAAATATAATAGTACAGTGATAGAGATATTGAATTATAGCGTTAAATTATAGTATAATTTATTTAAATATTTGAGTTAATATTTGACCTTATTAGGCATGTTGTCAAAGAAATTTTAGTTGTTTTCATCACAACTTTCTTCATTCCAATTATTATTCCTGTTTCTGTCATTTTTTCAGTCTTATGAATTCGTTAATAAAGTATATTTTAAATTATAAAATCAAATAATGTTCCATTAAAAGAAACAACAGAACAATATTTAAAATTTAAAAAATATAGATACATGGGTTAACGATGAATCGGAAGATTTTAAAAGAGAAGATATCCCAGCGGTCCCAATTGGATGAAAAACTGTTATAAATAATAACGGAAAACACATGGGTTAAAAGGAGTATAAGTGTTAAATATAAGTTTTAAAATTCAAATTTTTCAGTGTATTTTTTAGCGGACAGAACTTTCGTTGTAACCTAATTATAATCAGCATAACAGATGATGCTGCATTAACACTAGAACTACCACGTGGTCAAAATGATTGGTTTGCAATCTCTCGTATAAATTCTGTGAATTAAGAATTTTTTGTGTTTTTCTATAACGAATATAAATAAACATTTATTTCCTTTGCACCTTGTACTTGTTTCAGATACCTATTACTTTGAATTCTTTGGTGGAAAAGGTATACTTTAATCGTTGGTAGTTCTACTATAATCAGTATTGTGAAAATTAGTTTGTAAAACAATAATTTAATGTGCACAAATATAAAATTGATGATAATAATTAAATAATTGTCATACATTGCTTAAAACAAAGTATGGTTTGCTTGTCTCGTTTTATCAGAGCATGTAGTTCTGCGTTACGCTTCCACAAACTACCCGGCCGTTCATGCATTCTCTCTATTGTTGGTTTAGAGTTCTTTTAGACTTTAGGGCTATACGAAAATTTGTGCCTTTCGTTTCCATTGTTCGCCTCTGCAGCTGCTCCACTCGTTAGTTGGTACTTATTAATACTTTTTACTTTCGTTGCTTCTCGTGTACAATTGGCAGCATTATATTCTATGCTTTGAACACTTTACACCAGCACTGAACGGTTCGATTTAATTAAAAATGTTGTGTTTTGAGCTGCGTTAAATTTATTAATGTAACGTATTATTTTCTAGTCAGTTCAGTTTGCGCTTAATCGAACGGATTTTAACTACCAATTTGATTAATTAATCGAATAATTGTAATTGTCGTACACAGAAAATAAAAGTAAAATAATATTAGTCTAAAATGATGAGGCAAAATTTATAAAAGAAACTGATGTTTAACATTAACGTTTGATTTATTTCATTTTATTTATTTATTATAACAATCAACACTTTAACCGATAAATATAAAAATTTAATACTTAGTTCTTGTATGTGTCTTATATACAATAGGCCACCTAAATATATATGTTTCGCCTTCAGTTGTAAATATACAAAAAATATTTCATATGCAATTTGAGTGGTATCAAAGGAGGAACACGTTACGAAGAATATTTTTGTTCCAAAGTCATATCTCCAGAGTTTTCAATATCACCAATGTTTTTTTCTTTTCTTTGCATATACGTACGTATGTTGTAGCGGACATTAAAATACATTCAGAAATGTTTAATAACGTGACCTCGAAATATTATTTGACTCCAAAAATTAATATTAAACGTGACATTTATCTCCATCGATATCTTGAACTTCAACGACGGCACAAGACAACCTGCTTAGATTGATATCGAAGCTTGAAATCTGAATGGTAATAAATTTCACGTGTAACTTTTATTTTAGGAATCAAAGGTCATATTATTATACATTTTGGAACATATTATAATGTCAGCTACTATAAATAAAAGATAAAAATGTGCACTTGTATGCAAAAAAACATCGATTACCTTGAAAATTGTGGAAAAACGTCTTAGAGACAAAAATATTTTTTGCAACGTATTCATCCTTTGATGTCGTTAAAATCGCGTATGAATTATTTTTTGTATCGTCGCAACTGAAGCAGATATTTTAGTGGCTTGTTTTAGGTGAAGCACCCTGTATATTGAAACGATATTCATGTTTACAAGACGAATGGTAATTTTCAAAGCATAGTCCCGATTGAATACCTATGTACAATTTTTCTTTGTAGAATTGCAGAGATCTTAAACGTTGAAGGAAAATGCTTCCATCCTAGTGGAGCATGGATGCTGTGCGACGTCGCGTCGTTTTATTATCGATTCCCCTGTCTGGCGCTCGTGTAAACCTCTCTTCTGCTTCTACCCCACCTTTTACCACGACCCCTCACCCATTACTCGGCCTTTGTACAAGTATATACGCGCAGCCCCTTCCTGGTTTACGCGAAACAGGGTAAGCGAACGTCAGTTTGAACGTGATATAAGTTTGTTCTCGGTTAGAAAGTATTCCATCAATTTATTTTTGTTTTAGCTTTGTACATCGCAACGATGCGACATTTTATGTACACCTAATTTTGTTTTTACGCGATAAATACGTTACCAAAGAATGCGTGTAAAAAAAGATGTATCTATATAAAAATAAAAGACAGACATAAAAAATCAGCAAAAATAAAATAATATATTGTAACGATAAAAATAATAAAATAATAAAATAATACTATAATACTATAAAATGAGATTTTATATTAGAATTTTAATATTTTTATGTGTTCATTTTCACCTCATATTTTATGAACATTGTACATGTATATAAGAGTGTATATTGAAAAGACCGTTTGTATCATGTTAAATCAAAGTAAACCGTGTAAAAAAACAGGATGGAATTTTTTTTTTTAGAAAGTATTAAATCAAAGTCTAGTACTGTGCAGAAGTCAGACCACCTGTGCTACTAGTTTTGTAATGGCGATTGAAATTATCTTTTTTTTTCTTTTTTCTTTTTATTTTATTCTTGTATCAACTCATAAGGTTCGTTAGCTACAACATTATATATTACATTTCATTTAACTATGCAATTTTTAATATTTTCCGTGATTTTCCATAAAATATGCGGTTAAAGGTTTGTTTTTCTTGCGTTAAATATTTTTTCAAATATTTATTACTGTAATTTTTTTTAGTAGAAATAGGTATACTTTAATTGTCAGTAGTTTTAGCGTTAATATTCCGTTTTAATGGCGTTAAGAGTACAATTCCTTGATTTCTTACCTTAGTACATAAATAAACATTTGAATAAATATAAATTTATAATATAAATCGAAGTATTAAATTTTGACGTGTTTTAAGAAATTTAACATACTGAACTTATCTTTGTTTATTTAAACTTATCTTTATTTCGTAGATACTATTAGAAGGAAATTAATTTTTAGACACTACTCTCCTTTTGATAATTATTCACGATTTCATCCGTTATACAAATTTCTTAAAACTTCTGGAATAAACGGAGTCTTTACCTGAATATTATAATTATGGTTTGTGACGGGATCATTGGAAAATTATGTAACAGTTTTTCCAAAATAACCGTTGCTGTACAGAAGGCAAAAAGAGGTTATACAAAATATTAATTATTCAAATTTAATCAATATTTCTAGTTACAATTCTTGAATCAAATGCTTCTTAAAAATTAGAAAAATAATCGAAACGATAGCACTATTCTTAAACTCATTTATAAAATTACAAACCGTTTTTGTGGGTAGATGGTCATAGAAATTTGCATAATAGCTACTGTAGTGTTTGTATGGCTACTTTATAAAGCACAATATATATATTTTAAAATGTTAAAATTATATACATTTTATCTTATATATATTGTGTTTTATAAAATAGCTTCATACAATAGCTTATATACATATATAAGACATTTTTGTTACCTAACCAAATGAACTTGACAGAACGGTAAATACATAACGCTAAAAGAAATATCGAAAAAAATGATTGAATAACGTGAAACAAAGACAGAAGAAAATGACAGATACTGAGACAGTAAATATCGAAGAAACTGTACCTATACTGTGTAGAATACAGTAGAGCGTCAATTATTCGAACCAATTGGAACCGAGATGGTTCGAAAAAACGTTCAGATAATCGAATAGTTCAGTTAATAAAACATATGTGTATACTTATCCATTTACTATAAGAATTAAACCTAAAATTACTTACTGAAAAACAATATTAAGAAAGAAACATTTATTAAGAAAGTTCATTTTTTCAAGTATATAACATTTAATTTTTTTTTACTATCGAAGACAGTCTTTTCTTCGTAGCGAAATTTCTTTTTCTTTTTAGCAACAATATATTCATAATATTGCATTCTGACTGTCGCTCGCATCATCGGTACCGCTACATCAAAAGTTTGTTTACTCCTCCAATCGATGGTTTGAATAATCGACTTAGATAATCGACACTCTATTGTATTAACAAGGAATATTACATAATTGACACACACCGATTTTGATTAAATTTTGATACGATATAGATCTCGACACTTTGAAGGGGTGATATCAGCCCTCAAAGTAGGAGGTGGGAAACCTATTTGAGAGTATAAAAACTTGAAAAGTATTGGAGATAGAAAGAAAGTTTAAGGGTTCGGTTTGTCTATTTTTTAATGCCGAATCCAGCCGTGTAAAAATTTTTAATCAAAATTGATTTGTTTAAAAACTTTTACATCCTACTTTGAGGGCAGATTATCCCTGATCACCCCTTTAACCCCTTGGCTTACCATTTTTCTTCAATCTTCATGCATATTAGCAATAGTTATTCACGTCTTTGACACTCCGTCAAACGCAAAGTATCGAAATATTACACGTATTTTGTATTTGCTAATTTTCAATATTGTAAATTTAAATAACAGTTAAAGTTAAAATTGAACTTTATCATAAATATTATGTCTTTTTATTGTATTTTAACCAGAATCAGCGCCACGAGTGTGACTCGTGATTATAAGGCAAAGCGTTAAAGTGAACGATGGCCGATATAAAAAAATTAGTCTCTAATATTTTTTCGAGATCTATACCGTGTCAAAACTTTATCAAACTCGGTGTGTGTCAATTTCATAACATTCCTTGTAAGATGTGATAACCGTGACAAGGTGATACTGTGATCACTGTAACGTAAAACGGTGATTTCTATCCGAAAATGTTTATCTAACAATAAGTACATAATATTGTAGGTGTTCCGAATAATGAAATGTAGGAATAGTTTCTAGATACGTCGATTGCGAAGGTGACACGGCGACGCCGCCGTATCGATGCTTATTTTTTTTTGTTCTTCGAGACGCGTTGCGTCGCATGTTTTTTTAGCAGTGAAACAGTGTGTTTTGTGCAGACTGGGTCGCAGGAAGCTGAGCCGCCGAAAGTGCCTATACGTATATTTATCTCACGTGTATCTTTTGTTATTTTTTTTCCCTTCTTCACCATTAAATCCTATAGAAATAAAACGAAAATATCGGCAAACCTTAAACATTTGCAGCATTTATGACTTAAAAAAAAAAGTTTGAGGTGGTGCGAAGCATAAAAAGGATTTAACTTCATTCGATTACATTTATTAAATTTGTGTAATTTAATTGAAAACAAATTTGGTTCATCAATTATAAGTATTAATTGGTTTCTATTATTAATTTACATTATTTATTCTAAAATGTATAGAGATTGATTTTAAAAAATTAATGTTTTATTATTCGAAAATTTATTTATTCTCGCATACATGATCTCCTATTAATTCGAATTATAATCTATAATTTCTATTTTTAGCGACAAGTTTTACCAAAATATGATCTTAACCTTTCGTTGATCCCTTTCGTATCCGGTACGAGCAAGATGTTTCTTGCCTGTCATATATTACGCCTTTCGCAGTTTAATACTACTTCGGAAAACGAAAATTTATATCAAACTAAAACATTATTTCATTCTGCATCATTTTCAATTATTATTTATAATTTTTCCCCTTTCTTGCATTGTTTTTCTTTAATATTCCCCATTATTTTATTGCACCCCACAATTTCTCGCAACTATTGTAAAACTCAGAAATGTCAATTTGCAATGTAAAATATAAAAGATTAAACTCAAAATTGATATTTTCTCTTTTTTCCTTGGACCCTTTATATAAGGATCCCTATGTATGTATCATAAATTAATGAAATTATAATAAAACTAAAATAAATAAAATATCAAATATAAATTAATAAAATTATAATAAAACTAAAATATTAAATATAAATTAAGAAATTAATAAAATTATAATAAAACTAGTAATTAAACTAATTAAAATTTCACTTATAATCCTACGTAATAAATAATATATATTATCACAGGTATCTATGTATTTAAATAATAGGGTTCGCTACTATCTGCGGATTTTGAAATGTTGTGGAAGACCTTAGAATTAATCCTGTGTGGATACGGTAGTCCTAAAAGTTTAGAATAAAGTCAGGGGCACCATTTTAATACTTAAATGGGCTGTGCCCCACATTTCACAGTTATTCGATTACAGTTATAACCTGTAGAAATAAGTTTCTCATGGATCAGAAGATTTTAGAGAAAATTGAAGAAAGAAATATTCGTATAAAAATTTTCGAGCATCTATCACCAGTGAGAAAAATAGTACACTTTCTGAGATGTTCCAATATTTCTTTGACGATAAATAAACAAGTTAACTGTGGCGATCTCTTTGCAAAGCGCGCACCAACTTTGTGTCGCGATAATCAAGCGTTGACGAGTATAGTTAGCTCTCAGGAAGTTATGAATCCAACTAAAATTATTTATAATTTTTATTTGTTTGTTTTATTTTGTCTTGACCTCTAAACATTTTAAAAATATTAAAATTTACCAATATAATTTAGTTTTCGCCAAAATTACAATTTAAATATCAAATTGTAACAAAGTTTCACGCATGATGCCGTCATGACACAAAATTCTGCCACATCTCCATCACGGATGTAGTCGTCAAACACACTTAACTGATTAAGCATTATTTTATTTATCATTTTCCTAGTAGAAAAACTACAATTTTGTTATTCAGATTAGATTTTTTAACTTATAAAGAAAAATTATAGTAGACTCTCTCTTATCTAGCCTCGCTTGACCCATTTGCATCATTAGCGTATATAGTATACGCTCAATTTTGCTGATCACTATCACAGGAGCTGTATGCATACGCTCAACTTTGTTGGTCACTATCATTATTCGTTAGCTAAAAAATATAAATGGAGGGTGTTGCTGGAGATGAAAGTAGTAATTCTGATTATAGCGAAGAAGACATTAGGCCGCTAATACGAAGACGAATTATTGAACATAATAAGAAAAAAATTTGGTAATAAAGACCTTCTTTTCATATTTCCTTATGATGCAAATGGGTTAACCGACCAACAGATGCCGTGAAAAATCAAAGAAACAAATAAAAATCATTAATCTCTTTGTATAAATAAATGTTCAGTAAACATCGTTTCGTATGTTATTATATGATATTGATGATACTGCATTATGTCTAGATTTAATATGTAAACAATAAATATTACACGCAATTATATGTATCTTTTATTTTCTTTACAGCCTATAAATGATGTCGAATTAACCAGCCATTTGTTTATCCGGTCAGAGGTTCGCTCCAATATTGATTAATCAAGGGAGAGTCTACTGTACTTCGTTGAATGCACAACGAGTTAACAAATTAATGCGGTGTTTTAATATTAACGCGATTCATTGGAAATGTCCATATATATAATTTCAGTTTAACGAGCAATGTTTAAAACTAGGGATGGATAGAAACCTAATTTTTAAATTCTTAAAACTCGAATCTGAAACATTGTAAGATGTCGAAACTCTCGAAACTTGGTGTTGATTGTTTTGTGAGAGGAACATATTTTATTATAAGAACTGAAATTTCACCAAAATATTTGTATAAATCTCAATTGAAGTGTTGACTGTTTTGTGAGAGGAACATATTTTATTATAACAACTGAAATTTCAACAAAATATTCGCATAAATCTCAATAGAAGTGTTAATTGTTTTGTGAGAGGAACATATGTTATTATAAAAACTGAAATTTCAACAAAATATTCGCATAAATCTCAATTGAAGTGTTGATTGTTTTGTGAGAGGAACATATTTTATTATAAGAACTGAAATTTCAACAAAATATTCACATATATCTCAATTAACCATAGTTAAACAAAACACAAACAAGAACGTAACAATGTACAAAAATAGCTAATTCAGACTCTCGTTTAAGAACAGTGACATACGAACTACTTCTGGATCTAATTTACTTCTTTTCTTTATTTCAGAGCACGTTCGGAACGATTCTTTTTTCATCCATTTTATATTCTTTTTTTTTCATATAGGTATCAAGAATTTTTAATCACGAAAAAAGTACAGTTTCAATTCTCGAAGCACTACGACTTTCTTAGATTTCGAGGTTTCGATGTTTCAAAAAATCCATCCTTGTTTAACATTAAATTTATAGACATTGATTGGACCATTTCTATGGGTACATTAAAATGCATGTTTTTTTTGTAATAACATTAGTTCATTTTATTTCAAATCAATAGATTTTTATCCATAGGGATTGACTTAATATACTTTTTCTATTTAAATTCTATTTCAAGTGTACATTTTCCACACACATACTTACTGCACTTAAGCATGAAATCTGAAATCCTTCAAATTGACAAATTTTGTAAATCTAGTACTAAAACATATCGTCAACAAGTGAAAAAGTATTCTATTTAACCCTTTCACTGCGGTGCTCTAAAGACCAAAATTGTTATTCGTATACAGATCAATACAGTTTTTATTAACATAACATAAATATGGATATTGAAATGCAGGTACGTTGAGCAATGAATTATGATATAACACATGTAAATGAAAATAAAAAAAATTCAGTGTTATAGAAAATCTCAATGCACAATTTTAATAAATGATCACTTCATTTCTCAGAGGGTATATATACGTCTTTCGTAGCGAAAGGGTTAATGATTTATTTTTTAATAGATTTATGTACTGAATTGAACAACATTCGTGCACGCGCTTCTCATTTACAGCGGAAACGGTAATTATTCCCACGTAATATACGCTGTCGTAAGTTTTATTAATTTTGCATACGCTGATTCACCTAATTATGAGACAGTAACGCTAGTTAGAAAAAAGGTTATGCAATGTCTATAAATTACTCTAATTTTAAATAAAGATAATCTTATCGATACAGTTGTAAATGTATTACAACGTAATTAAGTGTCTCACAATCAGTGTTAATACCATAAATGTATATGAAAAAATGAATTATAATTATAGAATAAACTTTTCCCGTGTGAAGTTTCGTTTCCAGATAATCGATTTTGATTGTAAGATTGTAAATACAGACAGTGCGAATAACAAGACTTGGCAAAAAAAACGAAAAGTAGAGTAGTTCAATTTTTCCAATTTAATTATTCTTTCGAGTGTAATTATTCAAAGTATTACTTTTTTTGCAGTATATGAAGTTTTTAATGCTTGTTGAATTACAGATAAGTACTACGATAAGTATTACGCATTTCCTGACTTTTTAATCGTTTGAAAGATTTAATAATCACTTGCCTTACTTGATTAGCGTTTTCAGTGCTCTGGGAATATATAATGATTCTACATTACGCAAAAATAGTTCGTACAAAATAGGAAACAGAATTTCACAAATGAGTTATTTCTTTGTTAGTACACATAGTTTAATAGTGTACTCGTTGTCAGCGAATTTTTAAGATTAGTTATTTAGAAAATAAAGTTTCGTGCAAAATATAGTATATTTATTCTATAATTTGTACTATTTTTACACAAGGAATCACCTTGTGCGCATTTATACCATTCATTACACCACACCCTGTATAATTTTAATGTACATTTTAACCCTTTGCACTCGAGAGGCGACTTTCACTCGTCACGGATTAATGCAGCAACTCAAATGGTGACTAATAGGCGACAATAATTGCTTTATCAATTGATATCCTTCCTCTTTACATTTTAAATGTTCGAGGCTAAATGTAGCTCCTAATACAACATTTTGTTTAAAATTATTATTTTTGGTCTGCATTTAGTAGTTATAAAAAGAGAGCCCATAAAATTATTAAAAAAATTATTAAGAAAACCGAAAAAATGATAAAAAAGTTATAAAATTATAAAAAAAAAAAAAAAACGATAAAATTAACAGCAGCGAGGATGAGTTTGATTTTACGTTGTTTAGAGACCAAATTCATAATGTTATACAATGAGACTGAATATCTTGAAATAAATAACAGTAATGAAGACAGTGATCAAGTAATTGGTTCAAGAAGAACCAGAAACATATTTTTACGACAATTATCCTGAAAAACTGAAATTGCATTTTAGCGAGTGTTTCCTAAAATATCGCACGGAGCAAAATTACAAAGCTTAAGATTCAATATTAGATCTTGTATATGTAAAAATATGCGAAATATTGAAATAAAATAGTTATATCTGTTGTCGTCGTTCAAGATGCTGTGTTAAAATCCAAGTGGAAAATGAAAGTCGTCTCTTGAGTGCAAAGGGTTAATATTAGATTGTTCCAGAAGTTTCTTTCGTTTTATTAACAAGTAATGGATGCATAATATTTTATTTTCCATAATATATTATTATTTTATATAGC
>SMSQ01022635.1:0-10971 GCA_019453375.1 Ctenoplectra terminalis | reverse complement strand
TTTTAATTTTACGTAAAACGTGAAAAATTCTGAAAATTTCTAGTGGTTCTAATTCGATGGCCAGGAACTGTAGAAGTTTATAAGAGGTTGACGATACATTTACGTGAAAAGTAAATTAAAAGAGAATCACGACATCACTCTTTTCTTGCAGTATTTCATGTATTATCATGAAATATCATTTATCTGGCTATAGAGGGTTAATTCTCATGCGCTCTACAGAAATAGTCATACAAATGATGGTGATTTTTTATTTGCTATATTAACTCGTTCGTTATCAGAGTCTGAAAGGAAAGTCGATCATCGTTTCATTGTCCTAATGTGACATAAATTGTGATTATTTGATAGGACGTATTTATGAGATTCTAAATAAGGGAAATAAGCGCTTTTACAAATTGACACACGTACCCTACCGCTGAAAAGTATCCGGACACTTGCTTATTTTTGACAGAATGTAATTTGTGGTTTTGTTATTTAATTGTTATTGTTACAGCTATGTGTAGCAGAATATTATAACAGGATAAAATTGAATATTGTGAACAAATTACTGAGCTAATATGCGATAAAAATGACATTAAAGACTATAAGTGACGAACCTTATGGAATTGTTTTGTTATTTGAAAAACTTTTTATATTTGGGTTATTTAATTGCTAACCTATGAATTAAAAATATTGACGTTTTTCTACCATGGTTAATTCAAGCAGTGTCCTTTTACGAATCGTATATTTAATTTTAATGCACTATTGGTAAATTTTTATTAACAGAAGATTTCAATTTACAATGTGTCTATTCCTTAAGAAGGTAGTAAATATTACTTCCAGTCATTAAGTTGTCATTAATTTACATGTTTCAGTAATATTTCTGTACTGAAATCAATAGAAATTGATTAAGTTGACAAAATCAGTGGCTGGATACTTATGAGCGGTAGTGTATGTGACAGTGGGCTATAGATGAAAATTTTGTTCTGCCCGCGCTTCACATAATATGCGATACATTTAATTAAAAGAAAATGATTTAAATTGAAAAGAAAAAATAAAATAAAAACATTTTTCCAAGTGAAATACAAGTTACTTATTCATATTATAAATGTTGAAATATTTGTGTATGCATAGATCAATGAGTAGTCTATTATTTGTTTTGTAAATTTTTCAAGTATTCAAAACTGTGATTATCTGCAGACATTTATCATAAACTGACAACTCAAACTTCAAATTACAATGTGTCTTTAGGATACGAAATTATCCTTGAAAGTACTTATGTAAGCAAGAATTTATTATAATTCTATTCCGTAGTAAGATTTACAAAAATCAGGTTCCGTCGTCAATGTGTTAACACCACGCGTCAAATGAGCGGTACTAGAGAAAACATGGTCTGCAGGACAATACAGACATTTCAACGAATAATTGCCAGAAATAAAAAATTTATGTATAAAATTCTATAAAAACTTGCAACAGCTTTTTTCATACAAATAATTAAAAATGAATGAGAAAATTGTTACAGTCCGATATATTATATAATAATAAAATTATACTAATAGAAAATGGAAATGCTTTAATCGTAGGAAAAATTGTTTGAGGAATATTAAATTTGGTTTAAAACAACGCAAAAAGAGGTTCCTTGGCATTGTCGTATTGGGCCTTACGCTTGAAAATTATCTTCCCGGCAAGAAGTTGTGGCAAAAAGCGATAGAAGAGGAACGATGAAAGAAGGGGATGAATTAATAGAATTGAGCTTTAGCGGTGATTAAAGGAAACAAGAGAAGAAAAGCGAGACAATTAAGGAGTTCGCTATTTAACCTCTTTGGAAATCGTCGATTCGAGGCTCGATGGGTTGATTAAGCATACGGCGGGCACGATGAAAGGGATGGATGAAACATCGAAGAATGATGATGGATTTGCTGAAATTATAAGGATAATTATAAGAAATCAGAACACGATGAATAAGGAAAACGATTATCTTAAAATCTGTTCGATCTTCCGTAATTGAAATGCAGTTATATACCTAGCCAACCTAAAAAAGAAGGATAAAAGAAGAAAAAGAAGAACGTGCTTACAGGATCGCGTAAAAGCAACAGAACGTCGTCTTTAACAACGGATCGAACGACATACGTCGAAGAAAGGGACGACAAAATCACGTCTACCAGCCTCAGGAATTTCGATTCGACGCGAGACTGTTCAATTATTCTTTCGAAGAATGCGCCAAAGAAGCGGCGTCGAAAAAGAACAGCGGAACCGCAAACTGCCAAAGAACGCAATATCTAATGGAGCAAGAAAAACGTTTTCAACCTACAGAGAGGAAGAAGAGAGAGAGAGAGAGAGAGAGAGAGAACACGAGAAGGGATAAGAAGGCAAGGAAGAGCGGTGCACGCACTCCTGCGAGAGACCGATCGACAATTCGATCGGTTGGTCGAATGGTCGGTCGGTTAAGCGTTGGAAAAAGCAGCGAAAGCAAAGGGACGTGGAACGAAAAGAGGGAAAAGATAGATGCGGCGGGATGCGTGAGCGCAAGGATTCAAGGCAGCCGATCNAGAGAGAGAGAGAGAGAGAGAGAGAGAACACGAGAAGGGATAAGAAGGCAAGGAAGAGCGGTGCACGCACTCCTGCGAGAGACCGATCGACAATTCGATCGGTTGGTCGAATGGTCGGTCGGTTAAGCGTTGGAAAAAGCAGCGAAAGCAAAGGGACGTGGAACGAAAAGAGGGAAAAGATAGATGCGGCGGGATGCGTGAGCGCAAGGATTCAAGGCAGCCGATCAACGTCGCGGACAGAAGTAGAAGAGAAACGGAGGAACCGTGATCGAAGGAGGACGAGGAAAGACGAGAGGGAGAGATTGTGTTAGCCGGTATCCACGAGGATAAACGTACAGATATTGCAGCGGGCGCCTGGAAGGCATAGATTGCCGCTTACGGAGAAAGAGAGAAGGGAAAAATGGGAGGAAGGAAAGGCACGAAAAGGAGACTGATGGAGAGAAGGTGGAAGGAGAAGGAAGACAGAGATTCCAGCTCGATAGTACATGCCACGCCGAGGATCTCTTCTCCACGGTGTACTACGTTCTCCCGGAATGAACCAGATTATTGGCTGAACCCTGACCGTAGAATTACGTATTCGGTAAAAAATTCCCCTCCTGCTCGTGAGGAAGAGCCGAGGAGCTTTTTTACGGACGATGCGTGCGGCGTGCACGCCGGCGTTCTCCTCTTCCCTCCTACTATCACTCCTTACCTTCTCTCTTCTCTTCGTGAACGTATTCATATATAGGTGTGCTCTGTTGAAGATCCCGGCGAGGATGTATGCAATGTGTCCGTACGTTCACGATTGCGCACGTGGATGTGCCTGAGCGTCCTGAGTTAAGGTGAAACCCGTACTCGGGGTTGCTGAGGTAGGGAGGATCCGGGTCACAGATCAGCGGTCCCGCGTGAGCCGAAGAACCCGCGGCGAAGAGGCCCTGGGTCCCATCGAGAGCGCGTATCGCGAGCAAAACGGGGTACCTGCTTGCTTGCCTGCCTGACTGGCTGCTTGCCTCGCTTGGATTTGCTCTGAGCCTCTCTCGCTCCTTCCCTCTTTGTCTCTCTCTTCTCTCCTCGTAGTATAATCCTTTGCCTTCCACTCATTTTCCTTCTCCGTTGTTCTTTCTCTTACTTTCAGGCCCTCTTCGTGTTAGGATGCGAATTTTTTCTTCCGCGATCTTCTATATCAGACTTCTCTGTTGGGTTACGTGTTTCTTTTTGATCAGCGTTTTGGTGTAATGGTTCATTATCTACGCGATGTGGCGGCTAACACGTTGGCTTTCGCGTTGTTTTGTGATACGTTTAAAAGAAAATTATAGAATATAAGTATTATTGTAAATTATTTGATCTTATTGAACGATTCGATCATTCATGCGTGCTTAGAATATTATAATAGTTCAGTTTTAACACTTGTAAAGAAATTCGAAGTTGGTAGATTCTTGTTAAAAATTCTCAGAAAATTGGTCGAACATCAAATATAGGTCATTACCTTAAAACATTGAGAAAATAGTCTTAGTTGCTTTAATCTTTATGTAATTTCAATTTCTTCTTCAACTATACTAATTGTAAGAACACCACACGTATTAATTGTGCGTATTAAAATATAAGTGTTTAAATTTTAGCAATTTTCTAACTTTACTTCTGCCTCGACTATCAGTTTGAGTACGACAATTTGAGCGCAATCGGTGAATCTTTGCGTACACTTCGACTCATAATTGTTCGAACGAAAGAGATTTTATACTTTACTCCGACGTCAATAGCCAAGTAAATGACCAAATTAACACTGCTTTTATCGTGCATGCCTATCATTTTAATTTCCTTGCTACAAATAGGTATCGCTTAATTGTCGGTAGTTTTAGCGTTAAGAATCATTTTCTCCACTTTCTCAACCGTCTTCCTCCCAATCTGTTTCTTCCTTCCATCTACCTCCCAACAACTGACTACTTGATTCTCGGTACTCGATGCCCAGTACCGGGTATCCAGGCTCACCACCACCAACACAGTGACGCCACCCTGAGGCCACCGCGTTAGTTCCTCCTCGTTCCTGTCCGCTGGCTCTTTCTCTCTCCGTTCCTTTCTGTTCTCCATCCGTTCTTCTTTTTCTCGTGGTCGATTTCTCGGGACACGCGCTGAACCGAGACACGTCCAGCGAACTCACGCACTCCGATCGTTCTCTCGCGTCCCCTTCCTCGTCTTCCTCATCGTGTAGGCGCTATCGTAGCCTCGTTACGAGAATCCTCCCCTTTGAACTCTCGTGCTCGCGGTCCCCCCTTCGGGCCCAGTTCTGTGAACGGGCCACGATTCTTTGTCCGGGTGTCGTGTAACGCTGATCCGTCAATTTCTTCGGGCTAATACCACCTCTTTGGCTCACGTGGCAGCTTAATGGCGCTAATTTTCCTGGTGACTAAATTGGCGCGATTATGTTGTGCGGCTGCGTGCGTGGTTTCTGAACGGTTGTTGTGTTGTTTGTTCTGTTTTCGAATGGGCCTTTGAATAATGCCTGGATGAAGTGTGGAATGCAGAAAACGTAGATCTATGATCAAGAAGCGTGTTTTTTTTTATAAAATGCACGGTATAACGGGTGTAATTTAATTCTGCTAAGAAAGTAACAAGCACCATTGAAGCCTTTCTTAACCCTCTATGGGACCGTGTGACTTAAAAGTTACAAACTGATGTATCTATATTTTAAAAAATTAATTTTGTTTAGTTATCACTTCATTTACATATATTAAATTTGATTACTGTATTACTGTAGTGACATCACGATCCATTTACAGTAATTATTAGTTAAAGCATTTTCAAATCAAAGTGAAAAACTGTAATTAATCGTAATTTTTTCTCCAATAAGCAGACAAAATTCGGGCTATAGAGGGTTAATCTCATTTTGTTCTTATTTCTTTAAATTTATTTCTGACAGTGAGTTTAAATAAAATATGAGGGAATTCTTGATATGTAATGTGTCTGTTTTTTTATTTCTTAATGTTACATCAAAAATTCGTTTTAAATTACATTAGAATTATTCCATTAGAAAATTATATAATTTGAAAAAGAAAGAGTTTTTCATGCAATGTCAAAGAACAATGAATAGATATATTGTATAATAATAATTGTTCTACATTTTTCTCAAACTCAAAAATATATTCCAAGAAATAAGAGTACAATTGAGTTTAGAAGGATTTAATAGTCCTTATTGCTTTTGAAATGGGACAAATTGATTATTGAGGTATCGATTTTATTAGTTAATTATTAAGATTCCTTGAGGCCTTATTTAATTTTTATTATAAGTCCATTAGTTTGATAAATCTTTTAATACTTTTGATTAGCGTCGATTTCGAAAAATGAAAGTGATTAATCTTAATCGCTTTTAAATTTAATAAAAGTGATTGAAGTAAAAGTGAAGTAATCAAATATTCTGGTCCAGATAAAATGATTTAGAACTTTTTGAAAATAGATTTCTACCTTAACAAATCTCGATCGCTATATCGAGTTACTATTTTATTATAATATCGTATCAAGCTGAACTTTACCTCCAAGATATATAATAGCATCGCTGTTCACCAGGTTTGTGCACATGTATGTAACACCATTCATAATGTCAGTAATTTACACCATTGAACACCTCAAATTATTACGTTCTTACTGCGTTTATGATGGGATTTTGCTATTAACGTTATGTATTTCCTTTTTATCATACCTTTTCTTCATATTATTTAACACTCAACTTAGTTTTAACTTTTTTCAAACAGAAACCATTGGTATTATGTGCTAAATCTTATAACAATTCGTTTTTAATAACCGATAACGTAGCACTACTTTTTTTTAACGATAAAACTTCTAATCAATGAGATAGTGTTATGTCTTTTTAGAAACTGAACCTGATACTCGGCGACGTATTGTTGCATTTTTTTATTATTTATGAGCGATCGCATGTGGTTATCTATTGATCCGTTTAAACAAAAATAATTTTTTTTTTTAAATCGTTACATTTTTCTATATTAATTTCAGTTTTACCAATGATCTGATTTTAGAGTATAATAGCACAATTTATATACAGTGCCGGATAAAATTGTGAGCTTATTACATATTTATAATTATTTGGATCAATAAGTAACTCAATAAATAACTAAAGATAGAAATTTGCAAATATTTATTATGCAAAGTATTTTTCTTGTTTACAGTTTTAAATTATAATACAATTATTTTTATAATAAAAAAGAAAATAAAGATTAAATATTCCAAAATAATTCGAACTCGTCAAATTTAAAGTGATTTAATCGTGAGCACGCTTATAAATCTGGTAGAATCTCGGATCATAATCTGATACTATGAACAACACAGATATATTACATAATAAATATTTGCAGATTTTATCTTCAGAAATTATTTATCGATCAAAATAATTATAAATATGTAATGATCTCACAATTGTGTTCAGTACTGTGTGTAGCCCTTATCACAAACGAACATATTAAAATGTTTACTATTTATGAATCACTATTTATACTCTAATGGTAATAAACATTCTTTGGTTCTTCAATTACTTCGTTATCGTAAATAAGTTATTTTTATCTTAATTTGAACACGATCATGTTTAAGTCTCAATTATACCACAGTTTTTCTGTATCGTCATATTTACTAAATGCTTGTCGATATTTTCACGAAGAAATATCCGGTATGCAATTAATATTTGCTTATAGGAGCTAACGGCGTCAAATGTATCGACATTAGTGTACAATACGACCGCGAAAGTATTAACATTTAACACAATAAACTACGTTCAAATCAACGAAAATGAAACTTTTTAACTCTGCTGTTCTCCTTGGATCTATATGATCAGAAATTAAATTTATCTTTACATAAATACTGTGCTGTTAAATATTCCTTTATCAGATTTAGCGCATTTAATTTTTACGTTTATTTCTTTAATATTATATGGTAGACAGAGGCGAATCGGATCAAAATAATAATTCAGTCGAAAGAAAGATTTTTAAGTTTAAAAAAATGTTTTATTATCAATACTCAAACTTGTTAAAATATAACAATTATACATAAAAGATTCTCCATCTAAAAATATCAGGGTGTCGTTTTTTCAGACGCAATAAAACTGATTGGAAAAAATCCAAGGATATTAATTACGACGCCTTTAACACTAGAATAATTTGTTATAGAAATTTTATGAATTTATAATTACGTATTTTAGGGAATTTTCCATAATTTTTGGAAAAAATATGTACAAATAATTGTTACCCTTATTATAGGTATTTTTTCAAACACCTATCATTTTGATTTCTTTGGTACAAATAAGTCTAGTCTAATCATCGGTAGTTCTAGTGTTAATTATCACATTCAAGTCGTGTGGAAGAGCAAGCATACCTGAAAAGGTTGACTATTATATTTTTTTGGATATAAGAATTGACCGTTGTTAATTTTCAGCAGTTCGATACTGTAAATCGGTTTGAGATTTACAATATTTTATACTAATATTTATTTTTAATCGTCACAGGACGTACTGTGAAAGTTGTGATATACCATTTTTGTTCCGTTTTCTTACACGTTCAGTTTTACCACTGTTTTCTTATTTGAAAACCTGCTTCCATCATATCCTCAACAAAATTAAATAGGTATTAAACGCGAGTTTACAATAAAAAGTTAACTTTCTAAATTTTGACTATAATTTTGTCACTATCGAAAGAAAATTATCCAATTCGCCATGGTCTACCCTATATTTTGCAAGTCCGACACATTGAAATATAAAAAAATAAAAATTTGAAAAGGATACGAATATGCAATGCAACGGTGTTACTTGAAACAAACACAAAAGCAAAACGAAATAAAGCATATACCGTTCTCGGTCCTTTTTTCCCTTCACTTTAGATCGGTTAAAATCGTCTATCCCGAGTATTTACCCACAGACATCACCGTAGATATAAATTTTTTCGCTTTTATGTCAGCGGATAACGAGCGCGATATCTCGAGCAACAAGCAAGAGGTTCGAGCGTGCAACGAATCCCCCGATGAACTTATAAATCAGATTTACGATTTAAAGAGCCGAACCGTCTGAGATCTGTGATTCGGCCGTATCGCGTGCACCGTCGATACCTACATCTTTATTGCCGGCCAATCGCGTTCCCGTATCTATTTCGCCCAGCGAATCTTCCCAAGGGAGCGACAGAAAAATGATTATTTAATATCGTGTACACGGAAACAGCTATCGCGGTCTCGCGAGCTATGTATCGAAGGACCGTTCGCTAACGATCCGTGAAAGAAACGGTGAAATTTTTAACTCTCACGCACGTCGGACGTGGAACGTTGAAAACATCGTGACTGAGTCAGCCGGGTATGGTTGCGTAATAGAACCGTAAATATCCAAGAATATTAATTTCTCCTGGAGAGCCGGTACGAGGCGCCCGTGCGCCTGTTCCGTTCCGTTCGCCTTCGCTCGCTCCTGAAATGCGAGCGAACCCCTGACCTTTCTTGGTGTACCCGTTATACCGTGGGCTCCATTACGCATTGCGCTCCTTTTTATTGCCGATCGGTGAACGGTAGTAACGTAAATTCACTGGCCGGCCTGGTGGAAATATAGGAGTCTTGCGTACCAACATCCGCTTCGGAGGGCTCTATCCTCTCGGGCCGCGTCCCGGATTCCATCGTGGTTCGTCGTGCATCGATAACGGGAAGGCCTGGTGCTCAACTATCCTGGCTATGCTCTAACATTGTTCGCCGCTTAAACGGTCCCGGACGATCGAAAAGTCTCGATTAATGACGCGCTTCCTGTTCGGCTGTAAGTATATATAGTCCGGTCTAACTAACGTATGTCGTCATTGTTTTCGGAATCTCTGGTGAACGTTGTTAGACCGGCTTGCTAAAGAGTTCCGCGGTGATCGCCGAGCTGATTGATGCTCGCAACCTTTCGAAATCGGAGCTGCATCGCGGCCGAGGTGTTCGCGATCTAATTACGTGGAAAGCATGTAAAGATACACGGTCGAGATTCCGTTGCTCGAGAGGAGAGAACAAAGATACCGAAACCCGTTTTCCGAGAGCAAAGACGCGTGAATAAATATTTAAATGAAAACGTAGCGCGAGCCTTCCGGTGCATTCTTTGTAGCTCGTCGCGTTCCACGGTGGAATGAATGGAAAAAGAAAGAAAAAAAAGAAAAAAAAAAGAAAAAAGAAGAAAAAAAAAATATAATGCTTAAAATAAATAGCGTTCGAACGGCGTTCTACGTTTTCGAGCAGCTGCGTTCGCGCGGGAAATATACACGCGCGTGCACGTAGCTACGTGTACACGGGATTATTTCGCTGCGCCGAAATTCGCCGGCCAATATTTCAAGCGTCCTATTGACAGAAAGTAGAAGCTTATCAATATTTCAATATCGAGCAACGAAAACAATTTTATTCAATAAAATGGAAATCGGCCGGGCCCGGCCACTGAGGCTCTTGAATATTTACAACAGTTAAACAGTTACAACGAAGGTCCATTTAAATCTCAAAATCTTTCGCGGCGCTGGCTAAGAAATCAATGCCACGCATGCATTATTTGCAGGGGATGGGAATTCGTAGATTATTGGAGGACTCGATGTGCTGATTTTAGTTTTATAACGTTAAACAGTGAAATTTAAATGTAAAAGTGCTGAATACGAAAAGGACCAATATATATCGATCATATTCAGAGGGAATAAATTCATGTAAAAATATTGTAAGGTCGATGGAATACGTTTAAAAAAGTACTGACACGGGGAATTATATAAACTGTTTTTCAGTTATAAGCAAAAATTTGTTCGTTACAGCTTATCAACTGTACGATTTAAGTTAACTTTTCGTATAAAATTTTGAAACATTGTATAAATTATCAATACTTTAATGTGATGTGTAAAATTAAAAGTATATTTACACCTATGGAAACGGAATGTGAGTGTGTGTGTGTAACTGAGAGAGTGTAGAAAATAATATGGCAAAAATAATTGCCATGGTTGACGTGTAATATCGAAAAACAAAAGCAGCGACAGCATTCGAGTTAGTTACGTGTATGATGTTAACGATAACAGTTCTTTTTTCTTTTTGCTATATTTTCACACATTTTCGTTCCAATCTGTTGGTTTTATTTGACAAAAATTAATCACCGTGTTTCTTAAAATTTTCAAGTCTCTGCTCAAGAGAAATACAACTGGGTTCCTTAAGTTAAGATGTTTAGTTTACGAGCAGGACATATAGGATCTACGGATGCGCGACGAATTTTTCTTCGCCGATATTCATTCTAGAAGTTCTCTTCAAACACTAAAGACGTGCCTTCCCGGTGCTTGGTATAATAAAAATAAAATTAATAAACTTTGAACGTGAATTATTCTTACGCTCATTTCCAATATAACCATTATTATTCTTCTTTTATTAAAAAAATTTAATATCACCACATCGATGATATCCTGAATAATTATTTTCATGTACTATTGAACACCCTATAATTCTCGCTTCA
>SMSQ01022634.1:0-11169 GCA_019453375.1 Ctenoplectra terminalis | reverse complement strand
TATTTTATCATAACCTGTGAATTTTGTTTTAAGAAACGAAAGGAATATCAACATGAATCTCTCTATCTTAAATTCATTAACATATCTAGTATGAAGCTGTACCTCTGTTTAAAAAACAGAAAAATGAATTAGCATCAGTCCAGAAGAAAGCACAAGAGTGCACATAAATGTTCAATAAAAACATTTTTATAAAACAAATTAGCCGAAAAATAATTTTACCGAAAATATTCTTAAAGTATACGACTTCGAGTTTACCATCCAGTTGTTAAAGCGCACACCTTTCCCCGCGCTAATTCCGACACGTGGATGAAAATTTCTGCGCGGTCGAAACTCGTTTCCGCGGTACTTTGATTAAAATTCTGGCACGGTGTTCCACGAACAAAAATTCGGAGGTATACTTTATTATCCAAGAGAAACAGGCTACTGAAACTTGCACCAATATTAATATCACACAATCGGTCCGTTAAACGCTCCATGCTCTCCTTTGACCGCGCGCATCGATTTCGAAAGTTTCCTTGCTCACCTCGTGGCCAGTGTTCCCGGTGACCCATTGAAAGAGAAGTTTCTTCCCCGTTGCTCGTCGGATCCAATTTGCAAATTGCATAACTTGCCAAGATAGTCAGGAGGGAAACGGGGTCGCATATCGAATACGTGTCTGGATTGCATCGGCTGATGGGAAAAAGAGTTCGAAATATGGGCAGATGTGGAATATTAAGGAAAAATGGTGGTGATGATAGGTTCAATATGTATAGTTTGCGAATGAATTTTTATGTGCGTGGAAATTTTCATTTTATTGGAAATCAAGAAGCAGTAATATGTTCTGAAAATAAATTCAAATAAAATTGAATTCCTTTTACCGTGTGGATTTAAAAAAAAATTAGATCGTCTGTAAATCACTCTGTACAAGTAACAAAAAATTGCACGTTTTCATATTCCCTTCAATTTTTATCTTTTTTAAATAAAATTTCATCGCCATAAATATAGGATAGAATAAATTTATTTGTAACAGCTTTCAGCTTTTCTTTAAACCACCTTGTGCAGATAACAGAAAATTTCGAAACTATGATTCTTCGATTTAAACGTCACTTTGATCGATATTTTTTGTAACTTTTAATTTTATTTAATAGATTATTATCCTTAGAAATGTTTCGAGTCTTTTAGAATATTGATGTATTTAGAATTTACTTCGATTGCTTTTTTTTTTAATCAGCCTGTATGGTTGACAAAAAATTGCGCGTTTGTTCAATTTAAATGTTAGTTAAATTAATATTCTTTGGAAATTCTTATCGTCATAGATGCTCCTATCCCTCGACAATATTAACATGTTTTGTATTCTCTTATCTATACTTGAACTATCGATTTCTCTTTTAAATTATCCTGTACCGGCGAAGAGTGGCTGACCAGAGGTGTAATGCTTGGAAAGGGTGGAATAGTATTGAATTAACGCCTGCGGCCGGTAAACCCCGCGTTGCAACGCTGAAGAGGAGCGTCGAAGAGAGCTTGGGTAACTGATACCGACTGCNAATTTAAATGTTAGTTAAATTAATATTCTTTGGAAATTCTTATCGTCATAGATGCTCCTATCCCTCGACAATATTAACATGTTTTGTATTCTCTTATCTATACTTGAACTATCGATTTCTCTTTTAAATCATCCTGTACCGGCGAAGAGTGGCTGACCAGAGGTGTAATGCTTGGAAAGGGTGGAATAGTATTGAATTAACGCCTGCGGCCGGTAAACCCCGCGTTGCAACGCTGAAGAGGAGCGTCGAAGAGAGCTTGGGTAACTGATACCGACTGCTATTGACCGTATTCTGATAATCCGGCGCACCGATTCAAAGGACCCCTGTGTTTTTATTCCACCCTCCCTCGGTTTCATGTTCGTGACCACCTGTGCGCTCCTCTGCAACGATGCGGTTCCCCTTTGACTGATCGTTTCGACGCCGATTTTCTGGAAAAAGCTAGCCTGGAAAAATCGCTCGATTTCTACGTTGATTCGTGGAAGAATATTTTGGTGTGTGATTACTTGAATTCGTGACGCGATTAAGGATTTGTTAAGGAAGAATTAATTTCATTTATAATATAATAAAAAAGTAAAACTTGATTCAAGTATGTAATTCATAATTGCACTCCATCGTGTAATATTTCTTGGATAATAAAAAAAACAAAACCGTTATACCTTGCTGCCTATTCCACGTCCAAAAAAATAACCAAAAAATTGCACAAAAATGATACAAAATATTCTTCCAAATATATATATTTTCCCTTTACGTAGTTCGCGTTATCGAGCTGTACGTTTCCAATTTCCAAACTCCCATCTCTCTAACACACTAGTGTCCATGGTGCATGCACGCGACCGCTTTGAGGGCTCGAGAAGCAGCCTTTGATTGCTGTTCACAATCGTGGCAGCCTGTCGTTGGATTCTCAAAGAAAGCTGTACGAACCGATGACCGAGAAAATGGGCACGGTTTCCTTTCGATCCGCGGGACAAGGCTGAGGCAGAAAAAACTGATGCACCGCGAACCACTGAATTTTTTATTCCAAGTCGAACGAACAGCGAGAGCACGAGAAATGCGGTCTATTTTCGAATGCGTCAACCGGCCAGAGAATAATTCTGTCGATTTGAAATGTGAGATCGAACGAACCGCACGGAGAACAGGGGGAAAAAGACATAGCTGGTAAGTGGAAAAAGGAAGACACGAAATGATACATAAATACCGATCGAGACTGCAGGGTTCGTGCAAGCGACAGTCACTTTGAGGTTAATCTTTTTCCGTTCTGGCGAAGTTTTTCTTTGAGCTTTCGTAGCTTCTTTCAGTTCTGGATTCTGGTTATTCTCTTCCTTTCGTGGTTAAAATTCTTCACGGAGATTGATGGATTTAAAACATGGAAATGTTACAGCGAATATTTGTTCTACTATAGTTTAATCTTTTCTCTATGATGGATTTATACGCACGCATCTAGATTTTAAGTAATTTGCTAAAAACGGAAAACAGGGAATAATTTTTAGTTTCATTTTTGAATTGAGAAAATATATTTGCCGAGGCAAATACGTGTGGATTTATAATACTGATATTAATATTTATAAAAACAGTTAAAAAATTGAATATTTCATAGCCTGTAGGAGTCATCTTGCTCATCGGTAGTTCTAATGTTAAGATAAAATGATTTAGGAGCCAAGAGATCGCTCTCTTCGAATAATATCGTCGATACGGGATACATTTTTCGTCTTCTATCGAAATAAGAGACAGAAAATAATAGTATCCTTCATCTTTCGAATTTTTCTTCTAATTTTTCGATCAATAATCGGATTTTTAAGAAATTATTGGATGTATGGATTTTTTGCTGCGCGACATTTTTGTCTCATTTTTAGCTGTAGAATACACCGACAAGGTTGTCGCGCAAACCTCTAGAACATCCAATATTTTCAATCAATCACACCATTTCACACCAATCCAATCGACAACGATCAGATTCGATCTTATCTTCGTCAGTCGTTTGTCGCTCGAGATTAAGTTCATCAAGTTTTCGTCACTTTTTCAACCAATCGATAGCCCTGTTCTAGTTACACACACGCATTCTGACTAATGCCGTGGTGCTTCTGCCTTTTTTTTTCAAAAAATCGTTACCATCACCCCCCGACCATAGACGCGCCCCTCGACTGATGTTTGCGGTCATCGGACAGTCCACTTTTTCCCAGAAAATCGATAGCTTCAATTTCGCTACGCACTCACCACGACGAGCCGCTTCATTTTCTCTTTGGAAACCGGTATTTTTGCACCCTGGCTGAACACACAGGGAACCCCGATGAATATATCGCGGTCATCTTTTATCTTCTCCATTTTTTTTCTTTTTTTTTTCCTTTTCGAGTTACCACGGATAGTCGCTGAAAAATATTCTTGCCGAGGTCACAATGTTACACCTTGAATTTCGCTCGACTCGTCGAACCACGTTTACATATAAAAGTGATCGTTATTATTTATTTGGAATGTTGGAAAATATTATTAGTAGATTAAATTCTGGGAGGTTTTTTTTAACATCTTTTTGAATTTTAATGGGAGGTAAATTTGTGAGTTTTCTTTCATTGCTTCAGTTAATTCCGAATAATTTAATTTTACATTTTTTATCTTTTCATTTTCAAATAATTAAATTTAAGATACAACGTTGTGACCTCGGAGAGAATATTTTTCAGCGACTATCCGTTGCAGCTGGAAAAGAAAAAAAAAAAATTAATTTTATTAAACATTTAAGTATTACCACCCGCTATCGGTCTTTCCAATTACAATATCAGAAATCGTCTTCATCCTTGAACTCGATCAAAGTTTAAAGCCGAACTTTTCGTTCCCGAATTAATTGGAACAACTTGTTTCCACGCAATCGTGAATCCTCGAGCTTACAAATAGAGCTCCCCGACGTCTACGTCTTCATAGCCTCTCGTTTCCGGTTGTCTTCTTTATCTTGAGGAATCGTCTCGGACAGAGAGGGGGAATCGATTCGCTTTAGATCGAATTCCTTGGGACGAGTCATCTTAAAGCCATTATCGAAGTTCAAGAACAATTCGAAGCGCGGAACTCGCTGCTTTGAATGTAAAGTGAGATTAAAATTAAGTCGAGAATAGACGGCAAGGTTCGACCGAGTTACAAAAGGTCTGTAGAATCAGCTTCTAAGGCGGGATGAATGGGATAATTGAATGAATTATGCAAATAGCAATCAGCTGAAAGCTAATCCCATAGAGGAATATACCGAGCAATTTATAAATAAGACAGGTTTCCCGTTTCTTTTACAATCTTTCCTGTTCCTCGTTGCCTCTTTTTCGACTCTACCAGTTAGCGTTTCGAGCTTCGTTCGAAAGTCTGATGTATTAGGTTGTCCCAAAAGTTCCTTCCGTTATCTTCGCGCAATGCTTTCGTCTAGCAATGTTTAAATAAACATTCAGCCTTATTTGTTAAACGAGAGATGGAGGGAAAAAATAGCGCAAAATGAATCCTGTATAAAATAATAATATATCGTAAAACATAAAATATTACGTATCCATTATTTATTGATAAAACGAAAGAAACTTTTGGGACAACGTAATACTTTTCAGAGTTTTTTCTTTGTTATTTCGTCGGGATTCATATTTTTAATTGTTCGGAAAAAATACGTGTGTGATTTTTTCCAAGCAAATTCTTGATACTAAAATTAGATAGTTTAGATATTTTATAAATATTTAAATATCCTACGAATGATATTTAGATACTGAATAACAGTGAAATAGGTTTGAATTTTGATAATTTGAATTTTGAATTTTTTGAATTGAATCTTATTATACTGAAATTATTAATATTATAATTAGATTGATTTAAATATTGATTGGTGGTTTTCTTGAGGTAAATTATTGGTATTATATTCAGACGAGTTAAAATATTTTATAAATATTTATATATTCTATGAATGATTTAAATGCAGATTAATAATGAATGAACATTTAAATGAAGAAGGTTGTGCGTGCATATTGCACGCGCTGTTATTTCGAACGAGTTTCATTTTGTGTGATTGTTTTAATAGCATTGAGAATTTATTTCTTCGGATTCTGTTAGGTGTTGAATAAACTTTAATAAACCGGGGATGAATTAATAGTATTAAACGCTGTCGTTCAATATGATGCGCTATACAACACTTTTTATGTTACTCTGGGAAATACGAATCATAAATTCACGATATATTACCCATCGAATAAAAAGTTGGACTTTATACATAAAAAAGTTATTCAAATTTAAATATACAATATTTCAAAATTAGTATCAAAATTGTACAATATACAGTATCGTATTCTATTATTTTTAGAAATAGAAAAAAGACAAAATTCATTCGAGAATTCATAAAATTACTCAAACAATACTATTCTCGTTCAATAATTTATTACTAAATCATTTTTTTTAGATTATCAAAAATAACAAAAATATTTCCCATATGTTAATTAAATTACTAAATCGTTTTCCAATATTATAAAATCTTAACTTCAAAACACCACTATTTTATTCCTTCAACTGTTCAAACCAAGCACAAATTAACCCTCGTTAACCGATCCTCTTTGTCCCTCGATTTCACGCGATTCAACCAATCAAGATCAATCCGAGTAGCAATCAGTCGACAGCCACGAAGGAAACGTAATCCCCTCGTCCATTACCTTTCAAAACAAGCCTTCTGATGCTCACTCGCACACCTGTGTCTTCGTTCAACGCGTTTTCCAACCGGAATCTTAATTATTTCCTCGCGATTGATCGGTAGACCAAATTGTCCCACTCCTTTCTCCCCTTTCCATTCGCAACGACGTCGAACTTTCAATTTCGAAGTGTCAATTGTGCTTTCGAGCAAGCTCAACGAGTTCGTTAATACCCCTTATAAGCCTCAAACGTTTCAATAAAACGAAGAAAACAATTTTCGAGCGGTGCAAGCCTCCGACTTGCATTCTTCATTCTTGCAAGGGATGAGGAGCAAAAGAAAAAAAAAAAAAACTCGGAAGTTAGGCATTCTCTTTGTCGGAATTTCCTTTGGGAGAAAAAGATCAAAAGATCACGATTGATCGATATGATAATGGACGAGGATACCGGGGAGAAGGGTTGTTCAAAGGTGAACGTGCAACCGCGTAATAAGTGTGAAACGCAAAGGGATAGACCAAATGATATTTTTCGTTCCTTTTGACCCGCGATATTTGCATCGATGTGGCGAAATAGGGGATGGAAAAAATGCGTTCGATTTATTTTTTTTTTTTTTTTCTTCCGCCTTCTTTTTCTCTCTTGGTCTTCCGCAGCTGTCTTTTTCTCTTTGTCTCGTGACAGATAAAATTCTGCGGTATTTTTTCGTACGTGCTTTAAATCGTGCCGCGCTATACCGCGCACAAAGTGTTGCAGGGCGAACCATTCTCGCATGCACGTATGCGAGTTATTTTTGCACTTTTATTGGTTTTTCTGTTGTCAACGCCAGCCCTCCTGCAGGGTTTCGCTTTATATATGTTTTATGGGCTTCGGAAAGCGAGAAACGCTTGCCCAAAATGCTCGTTGAAGATTCGAATCTCGGTATGAAAATTTAAGTTATCTGTACGCCTTCGTTTTTGTATTTTAAACAATGTGTTATTGTCTCGGGTGATTGCTCGGTGCTTCGCCTTTTAGAAGTTTGTTCTTTGTCTGGCATTTAAATAGGTGGAATGTGAAAGAAGATGAGAACATTGGAGTTTGAGTCGAGGAACTTTACAATCACAATGATCGAAAGTTTAACAGTGCTTCTTTAGCAGTGGACTTTTCACGAGACTTTATCGTGGATTTAATATTGTAGTTCTGTCTTTCTGTACGATTGCTTGGAAAAGTTAAACTGAATTGGAAGGAAAATAATTTTTCTGTGGTAAAGAAATGAAATTAATTAATATTGATGTTCAGTTACGGTATCTTCTTTTTTATAATTTTTTGTTAAGACTTAAGGTTTAAAAGAGAGGACTAGAATATAACTGAAAATTGTTGTGCAATTCTGAAAGCAATTAAAAAATGTAGAGCATATGATTACTTGTTGATGAACTGCGAATTTTTATGCATTTGTGGAATATTTATAGGCACGAGAATAACAAATAAAAAATTATAAAATATGTAATTAGATCATAAATATAATACTTCTATTTTTTATTTTTCTTTAATTGTATTTATAAAAGTATGAATCTGCATAAAAATCTGCAGTCTGCTTATTAGGTTGTCCAATAAATTCGTCGATGTCGCCATTTATTCCCTGGTACGTGTACAGAAAAATGATGGAATTTTCGGGTAAACACGAGGTGTGCTTGGTCCTATCTAGGATTGGGGCATCCGGTTCGACGTTTGATAAGGGGAAACCGTCTTTCATTACCCGCATTACCGATCGAATCGCTTGTGCATGCTGTCCACGCGACCGATTTCGCTGAGTCTGGTCGACGTCGTTGGCGAATTCCCTGGAATAGGAAGTGACGCAACCTAAAATCCCTTCCCCTGCTTCTTATCCCGACCACACAGCTTATTTTTCGACGATTCGACGGGATTTTTATGAGTTCAACTCCGAAAAATCCTGCAGGGAAAAAGCTTTGTGTCAATTTACATCACGCTACGAGTTTTCACGTATGAGCTTCGAATCTGGTATTTAATCGAACAAAAATTGTTCGTAAATCAATTTAAAAAAATCGCGTAATTTTAGACCTAATTTTTCAACGATTTCTTAATTTTCGTATTAACTGGAAGTCGAATTCAATGAATTTTTTAATTTATCAAAGAAAGTGCTAATTTTTCACTTTAGCTTCTCGATTTATTAAAATTTTTCAGCGTATTTATTTTAGAAGATTCTTTTAAAATAGATTTTCTGAAAAATCTACGTGAAGTATAATAAATTTTTATACCTTAGTACAAATTAAACAATTTAATACATTTTTGTTAGATCACCTATTCAGTGAAAACGAAAAGAATTTATATTTATATCGTACACATATTTCTTAATGAAGCGTTAGTTTTTGTATCAGATTCTACATTTCATATCTTAAGAGGGAAACATAAATTCTTACTTTGAAGAATCTCTGCGAGAAAATATTAGTTTAGCCACAATATCAAAGCAACTTCGCTAATACACCTTGAATAAAGTATTGTTAAAAGTTATCGAAGCACGGTGAACGAGTTGTCGCGCGAGAAACAGCTATACAACGGTGCGAAACAGAAAACTCGAGCGAAATTCAAGGCGCGAGGCCGAAGAATAATCGTGGCCATTCAGACGTGGCGAGGCAAGAACTAATAAGAACTCTTGGCCACCTTTTCGCTCGTTCTGTCTTCACCGGGCTGGAAGAGGCGTCGCGACGCCGTTGGACAAGTTTCCTAGCCCCGAGCAACCGATATTTCGTATCAACGTTTTCGATAACAAAGGACCACGGTGTGTTTCGTGCTCCAATAACGGCTACTTCGATTTTATCTCGATACCGATTCCACGTGATCCGTTGCGTTTATTAAACGCCTGAAATAACGACTCGGACTTCTGTCTACGTGGGCTACGTGTCTGAAGAACTCGCATCACTTTCCATTTTTAAATTTTTGATTGATTAAATTTTTGATTGATATTAAAAATGATTTTGCTTCGATTTTACTTGGTGAAAATAAGAATTCGGTCGACCGATTTAAGGAATAATAAAAATGGTAATCTTTTGCTCTATATTCCATATATAATTTCAATGGAATCGTGACAAGTTTGAAAAAGAAATCTGTTCGCGATTGGAATAAACAATTTTTTAACGATTTTATCCGCCGTTCAGTTCGGTCGTTCGTAAATGTTACATTATTAAATTAGGTCAACGCGGTTGAACAAAAAAATCTGATAGGTTTTGCTTTTATTTAACCTGCTCTTTCCGCAGCGAATTATTTTTGTATCCTTTCATCTCTTAATCGCAATGCAAAACGTGTTGCATTGGACAGTTCGAAACAATAGCTCGAAACGCGAGTATCGATTCCACCGCCGGATGCTAGTGACGTTATTTATTTTTCTGTCCACTGATGAATTAATTGTTTCGTAGACGTTGATTTATTACCACTTCGCCATTACCCGAGGTTACCGAGACGTGTGTAAGAATAAAGAAACGCAGTCTTTGTTATGAATCCATATTTCTCAAGAAAACGGAAATGGTAATATTCTGTTTTCTTCGGGAATTGATTTCAGGTTGAATAAATACTCTGGATTGTATGCTCGTTATAAAACGAGCGAAGAAAAGAAATTACAGATGCAATTATGGAATTATACCAATGCAGGTGAGCTTATTACAGCTTGGAATATAATTAAACTTTGAAAAGGATGTTCCTTTGGAAGTGAAAGGAAAATTACATTTTCATTAGTCATTGATATAATTTTCCATCGTTGAAATTCTATCAGTGATGAATCGAATATGTAAAACATTGCCAGGTATAAAAGAAAAATTATTCGAACATTTAGAGAACGTAAAGAGCGTAATTGATAGCAGAACTACCACGCTGGTTAAAATTTTATAAATTTTGCTATGGTGTATTTTTTCTGATGTTCCGTATTTTTTTAATCAAAATATAGGTAAAGCTTGCATTGTGTATTTTTTCACGTATCTTTCATAATGATTTCTATAATATAAATTGTTTGTTTGAGAAAAATATTCTAAGCGTTTATAAAAAGAAATAATAAAAAGAATTTGAGTATGATTAAAATTCTTATTTATTAAGAAAACTGAAATAAACGAGATGAAAACAAAGAAATTTTAAAAGTTTGAATTGTAACATACACGATCCACTGTAGCAACTTCAAAAATTAAGTAAAAATTCCCAATTACTTCTCGTATTATCTTAGACAGTTGAAATTCTAGGAACTTTCAAACAAATCCAAACATTAAATTGTCGAAATTCACCTCAACTAACCGACGACCCTTTCGACGTCGCAAAGTATCAACTAATTTACCATCCATAAACGAGGTTATGAGCGGTCGGAAGTTGACTGGAAACTTTTAATTCACGACACTTCGACCCGCCATCGCTGCGTGGTAGCCTGGTGAAATTTAAATGCGACTGTGTTCGCTGCTTGACTTTAAATTCATGCCCCTCTAAGTTGCAACTGGGGTACGGTGTTTGCGCGTGAACACGCTAAGTAGAAGCTACCAGCACCAGTCAGACAGGCGTAAGTAATTTTATGCCTGCGGTTTACGCTGGCCAGAACGCGCATTAACCTGCTTTTCATCCATGTGCCAGCCGCGAAACGGTTAATTTTCTGTTTGAGTTTAACAGAACGTAGAAAATTCTGCTTGCAGTGGTCGGTTCGAGGAAATCAAAAATTAAATTTGCATAAAAGAATACGCGATATCAGGGAGAAAAATCTGTAAAAATGAATCGCGGTAAATTTATAAAATTTCAATAAGAAATAACCGATTTGTCGCTTCGATCACCGCTTTGGTAGTTCTATTGTTAGAGAGAAAAAATCTTCATAGAGAGAAAAAATGTGCGTCGAAGAAATGAAAACTGTAACACGATAAATGGTCGCTTAAATGATTTCTTTCACTTATTTTATTGGAATTACATTTATTGGAATTACTTAATTGTATTATTAAGAATCATAAAATGTATTTAATGTAACATCAATTTATTCCTTATTAAAGTTGTCAACAATGGCAGTGGCTTCTGTGGT
>SMSQ01022627.1:0-10091 GCA_019453375.1 Ctenoplectra terminalis | reverse complement strand
TTTTTTTTTTTTTTTTTTTTTTTTTTTTTTTTATTTATTTATTTTTTAATCCAGCGGAGCGTGAAACTTGGAAAGTTCTTCTCGGTGATGGTACTGCTGGTGCATATCGTAATTACGGAGAGAGTTGAATGGCACACCAATATCGATAGATTGCCGAGAAGAGGCGGTGCGATGTGTAACTTAAGAGAGGTACGTTGAAAGAAGGATATCGTGGATGGTATGCGTTCAAGCTGGACATCTTTGCTGGCACGACCACGGTTATTATTGTTACCAGTCATGCTACGTACTTTTCGCCCGATGTATTATTCAACCGAGATGAAGTTTCAACCATCGTGGGCTCGAATTGGATTTTATTACGCGCCAATTATACCGTCTGGTAACGTCGAAATGCGATTACGTAACGCTTATATTAGAATGATTTGAAACGGCCGAGAAATTATATTAACGTAGCCGGTTTCGAAGCGACGATAAGATGGCGCGAGCGGATAAATGGTCTACAAATAACGCTCGTACGAGAATCAACGACCAACGCGTAGGGAAAAGAGAAGAAAAGATAGGTCTTGCGCGTTGAAAATATCCGTTATCGGGGAATCTATGATAATGGACTTTATCAACTTGTTAATCGCGTAAGTACGAGCAACGAAGAGATTCTGACGTTTACAATCGAAAATGTTTATTAAATCAATGGGATTGTTAATAAAAATCCACGCGATGCCGAGCGATGCCTCAGGGTTTGAATCGTTAAGGAAAAAGAACTCAGGTGATTCGAAGTAAATTAAGAACGTCATGCTTGGAGGCGTAAAGTGTAATTTCAATCGAAGCTCCGAGATAAAACGAAAGTTCAGTGACACGAGAAACGACCATGCACACACTTAGTAAAAACATAGTTAGTAATTGCACAAATTGAGATTACGAAAAAGAAAAATCTCAAGCACGATTTACTAATTATATGCACGCATGCTTGTTCGAGCACGCCAAACAACACCAAACAAAACGAAACAAAAAAAACGAAGAAGAAAAATTCATAAAGAGTGTAAGAATAAATTAAAATAGCTTAAAAGAAAAAAAGAGAAAAAGGTAGCTTTAAAAAGTAAATGGCGAAAATGAATTCATATTTTTTGGAAACTCACCCTTCGGTCGTTCTGGGGCTGGTTTACGAAGGCCATGAAAAGGTACGTCACCACCACTTTGAACCGTTTTATAGGCCAATCGTTGCTCGAGTTGACTCAAAGGGCTGATGTCTTCCTTGCGACGAAACACAAGAGTGGAATCGCTCTCGTAGCCTGATTCTTTGAGGGCGCTATGGCAGGGAGAATTTAAAAAATTGCTATAAAATACTCATTTTGTAATTTTGAAGAATTGCAGACAGAAATGAATTATTTCGGTAACTGATATTTTATAGACAGAAAGTTATTCACGGAAAGAGTTTCACGAAATTTTTTAAATGATAATTATTTGTAATTTGTGAAGAACTATAGGTAAATATTAATTACTATAGTAATTGTGATTTTACAGATAGGAAATTAAATACAGAAAAAATTTCAAACATTTTTAAATAATCATTTGTAGTTTTGAGGAATTGTAGGTAAAAATAAATTGCTTCGATGATTGTGATTTTATAGACAGAAAGTTATACACGGAAAGAGTTTCACGGAATTTTTTAAATAATAATTATTTGTAATTTTTGAAGAGTTATAGGTAAATATTAATTACCTCGGTAATTGTGATTTTACAGATAGGAAATTAAATACAGAAAAAATTTCAAACATTTTTAAATAATCATTTGTAGTTTTGAGGAATTGTAGGTAAAAATAAATTGCTTCGATGATTGTGATTTTATAGACAGAAAGTTATACACGGAAAGAGTTTCACGGAATTTTTTAAATAATAATTATTTGTAATTTTTGAAGAGTTATAGGTAAATATTAATTACTTTAGTAATTGTGATTTTACAGATAGGAAATTAAATACGGAAAAAAATTTCAAACATTTTTAAATAATCATTTATAGATTTGAGAAATTGTAAGTAAAAATAAATTGCTTCGATGATTGTGATTTTATAGGTAAGGAAATTGTGTACGGAAAGCATTTGAAAAATTTTATAATTAATTCAGGCGAAAATTAATAACTTCCTGTTAACCGAAAAAAATGATCAATATTAAAATCTATTATTATTTATATAATATTTATATAAGTATAATTTATATATGATCTATGTATTATTTACTGATAAAAAAAAATATAAATGTTAAAAAATCGTAAACTTTGAAACCTCTGAGAATTTAATTTCTTGCCAGTCAACATAGTATCGTATAAATAATGTCAGAAAATATTTAATACCTCTGAATAAAATATCTTTTAAAATATAATTCCATTAAAAATTGCCTAAAAATTTCTGGAGTCTCTTAAATACAAATTTCCATCTTTCTAATTTCTTTGTAATTTATTAAAACAATTATTAAAAGTAACAATGTACTAGAATAAAATTATAAACCCACTTACTGTGTCATATACGGTTTCGCTGGACGATTGTTGCGTTGATCGAATGGCTGAAAAATAAGAAAATCGCTTCAATTAAATTGGCTAAAAATCGTGCGGAATTTTCAAAATGTACGTCATGCTTTTCGTGTTTATATCGTTCGATAAATTCGAATTCGCGACTGTTTTACATCGAGAAATAAAACGTTCGATCGGTATTGTTTTCACGTGTACACAAGACCACGAAATAATCGATAGTGTGCCCACAGAACATCGAGTAGTTGTTACACAATTCATGCAACATTCGGCTAATGCTAAGCGTAAATTAACAATGAGAAACGCAAATGACCAAATGAAATGCCATTCGGGGTAACATAGTCGTAGAATATTCAGTACAGAAGAGGCAGAAGAAGGAAAGTTTTATAATAAACACACCGAAAGTGGTAGTCAAATAAAATGTTGAACGAAAGGAGAAGATGCTACGTCAATCTTAACCAAAATAGTGTATCAATACGATATTGCAGCAGTAAAATAGAAATAGTGAAATGAAATACACAAACAGCGAGAATTTAGCGATAAGAAGAAAAAAGAAATTTGGAATTCGTTGAAATTTTCTGATTAATATTCAAATTTGAGTCTGGCATTAAAAAAGGATTGTATATCTTATATATGTTTGATGTCTAAGTTTATCTTACATTATGTATATTGTATGCCTAAGATATTTAAAAATAAAAAAAAAACTTTAAGGGATGGAAATGTATAGTGTAAGTGAGGAAGAAGGTTACTTTTACATAAAAAGTATGATTTTAAATACTCCTTTATCCAATAACTAATAATGTATATTTTATGTCTAAAATATTTTTAAATTAAAGAAAAAGAAACTTTAAGGGATGGAAATGTATAATGTAAGTGAAGAAGAAGATTACCTTTACATAAACAGTATGATTTTAAATACTCCTTTATCCCATAATTTTCGATAATTAATAATGTCTATTTTATGTCTGAAATATTTAAAAATAAAAAAAAAACCTTAAGGGATTGAACTGTATAATGTAAGTGAAGAAGAAGATTACCTTTACATAAACAGTATGATTTTAAATACTCCTTTATCCCATAATTTCCGATAATTAATACTGTATATTTTAAATCTAAGATATTTAAAAATTAAGAAAAAGAAAACTTTAAGAGATGGAAATGTATAATGTAAGTGAGGAAGAAGGTTACCTTTACATAAATAGCATGATTTTAAATACTCCTTTATCCCATAATTTCCGATAATTAATACTGTATATTTTAAATCTAAGATATTTAAAAATTAAGAAAAAGAAAACTTTAAGAGATGGAAATATATAATGTAAGTGAAGAAGAAGATTACCTTTCCATAAACAGTATAATTTTAAATACTCCTTTATCCCATAATTTCCAATAATTAATATTGTATATTTTAAATCTAAGATATTTAAAAATAAAAAGAAACTTCTCTTCAAGGGATACGAATGCGTAGTGTGAGTAAAGGAACACAGCAGAGTTAAATCAACCAAGTTTACGACGGTAGTAAAAATGCGCTAGAAGACAAAAGGGGCGAAATAAAATGAAGTCGATCGGAAGAAGGAGCTGAAACATACAGACAAGCGGACGATACGCACATATACAGAAAGAGTGAAGTAGAAGTACAAACAGAGACAACAATACAGAAGACAGTAGTTTAACCTCTCAGCTACGACGAGTTTTTTTTTTCACAAAGCTGTTTCACTGTACAAGCCTTGACGTAAACTGTGCGAAAAAGTGTGGTAACGAAATTTGTATCCAGCTGTGCTTTATACTACTAACGTATAAATTATAGCTTTTTTAAAATAAATTTTCATTTAAAAAATATAAAAAACTATAATACCGTGTGAATACATAATGGTGCATAAAGCTTTCATTTGAGAAACAGGTGAGCCACACCACAATGCGATGTCAACAAATTTATTAATAATTTCGCGTGAGAAATTAAAAAAATTTATTGTAAATAATTTAAATACAAAAGAAAGGAAAATAAAAATAAAAAATATAGTACCGAATCGTTCAAATAGGTGATATACAGACTGGTCCATCTGGAATTACCGCGAAATTATCCAATTAAACGCCTCTTGATTTTTTCTTACGGTGTTAGTTAAAAAAACAAGGCGTATGTAAAAGTTCCAACGCTTTTAACTATTTGCGTTGGAAAGACGTGTCACACAGGTCGAGACGTTTATGTTTCAAAGTCGAGAACGACTTGTTGTAAACATTGGTAGGTAGTTGTCGCGGAAATAAAAATAATGTGCGCACGTTCGGTGTGATCGTTTGACGAAGTACAGTTAAATACACGATACTGTACAAGATTATTAATAAATGAAATTGAAATATTGTTTCGGTACGCGCAACTGTGAATTAGCTGGCAGCGCCAAGTGGTTGATACGAACGAACGAATCGGAACTGAGTGTCGTAAAATATTTCCCGATGCGTTACACAGTGTGAAACAATTGTTATGGTACCGGTTTCGAAAACCCTTCTTTTAAACAAACCTATCATCGGTAAAATACTAGTAGTTTCTTAGCAATGTGCAAATTGAATTATCTTCAGAACTAATGATTTCTTGTCATAAGTGGCTCGGTATTTTTTTGTAGGAAATAATGAGATGCACCGGGTAGTACAATAAAAAATATATGATTCCATTTAAAAAATCAAGGATAACCCTTGTAAAATTACCATAATCAAAGCTATCATCGTTAAAACACTAGTAGTTTCCTAGCAATATGCAAATTAAATTATCTTCACAAGTGTCTCAGTAAATATATAATATACAATAAATAAAAAATACATAATTCCATTTGAAAAATCAAGACTAACCCTTGGAAGATTATAACAACCAAAGCTAGCATCGTTAAAACACTAGTAATTTCCTAGCAATATGCAAATTAAATTATCTTCACAAGTGGCTCAGTAAATATATGATATATAATAAATAAAAAATAGATAATTCCATTTGAAAAATCAAGACTAACCCTTGGAAGATTATAACAACCAAAGCTAGCATCGTTAAAACACTAGTAATTTCCTAGCAATATGCAAATTAAATTATCTTCACAAGTATCTCAGTAAATATACAATATACAACAAATAAAAAATACACAATTCCATTTAAATAATCAAGGATAACCCTAGTCAAATTATCACGACCAAAGCTATCACAGTTAAAACACTAGTAATTTCCCAGCAATATGCAAATTAAATAATCTTCACAAGTGTCTCAGTAAATATACAATATACAACAAATAAAAACTACACAATTCCATTTAAAAAATCAAGGATAACCCTAACCCGAACCTAATCCTAACAAATCCTTGAAACGTCCACCTATAAAACACCTAATAATCGAAACCGTTCAACATCTATTCAACATCATTTCTGTACGCCTAATAACATCGTCAAAAATCAAAGTGACAATTTCAGATGAACCATCCTGTCCACGAAAAGCCACCACAGCAGCGTCCAGTAGCCAAGAGGTTAAAAAAGAAAACACGCATAGAACAGACGAGTCAGGAAAAGTAGAGACAAAGAAAAAAAAAAAGGTTTCGAGTAACAGAGGACAACGTCATCGTGCATTCTACTTGTCGACGATGTTGCAGCCTCTAACCCGTGAAGCGGCCGACGTCAGAGCGTTGGCGGTGATAACAGAAGGTGTTGTTGATGACGGTGACGATAGCATAATGTGATTGGTGCTGGAAATAGAAGAAGACGTAGAAGAAGAAGAAGTGGGCGAGACGCGTTGGTGATGGTGATGATGGTGGTGGTGGTGGTGATGGTGATGGTGACGATGACGATGCTGTTCGTCGCTGGTAGCCTGTAGGAGCGTCGATTTGACAGCGATCGATCTGTCGCCGTTCGGCGAGCTTGATCGGCGTAAGCAACGATCCGGCAGCACGAAGCTCTTGGATCTTCCTTCCAGCATGCCACCGTGCCAACCACAGTCGGCAGCAGCCCGTTCAAGAGGTCGTTCAATGGGTCGTTCAATAGGTCGTTCGAGAGGCCTTTCAAGTGGTCGCACGATTCGATCTTTCGGATCGTCCTTGCCGGTTCTCACCGTACCGATCGTTCGCTCGACCGACCGATCGAGATTACCGGACGTCGCGTAATCGAGCAGATTCATGCTCGACCACTGCTTCGAGCAAGTTTGAGGTTTCGTGTCGCGGACACAGCCACGGAGGCTTTCGTCCAGGCTTGGACGAGATTTCGGTACGACCTCGAGGGTTTTCGAGCTGCTGACCGCTGATACTCTTACATTGTGACTGTTCTCCGGTCGGTAGGAGAGACTCAGAGCTCGATGGCTCAGCTGCGCGTCCCGGAGCTCCTCCATCTCTGTACCCTGAGGATGTCCGTTCTCGTTCAACCACTGTTGCGTTGTTGTTTAGCGTTGTTTATAATTGTCGTCGTTGTCGTCGTCGTCGTCGTCGTGGTTGGTAGTTGTGGTTGTGGTTGTGGCATCGTCCAAGGACCAGGGGAAGACGCGTAAATCCGGGACCGTCCAAGGTGCACACGAGCGGACAAGATACGCAAACACCAAAGAGAGAGACACACACACACACACATGGACATCGATCACGATACATGTAGGTTATTGATTTCTTTTTTTTTCTTTTATTTTATTTTATTTTATTTTATTTTTTTGTTTCTATTTTGTTTTTGTTTTTTTTCTTTCAGTGACCAATTCGGAGACAATTCGGTTAGACAATGGGATGTTTCCGTCCCGTGGCCTTGGAAGAAATTGCCTCTGGGATCGGGGAACGTGAACTTTGAGTAACGTCGGCATGCATGGTTCATCGCGTGCGTTTTACTAGGTGCAAAGGGTATTTTGTTACACTGACACACGGAAAGCCAATTGTTAAGAGTACTTGGAGCCGTTAGATAAAAACTTTGTCACGGTTAGCTCGAAAGAGTTTATCGTGGTACGAGACGACAAAGAGACGTTGAGAGAATGGAATGTTTTAGAACAGTTTCGAATGATGTCTTTTTTTTTTTAATTCGTAAATAAATATGCGAGCATATTGAATTTATATCAAATGGTTTTTGGATGAAGCGTTCGATAGATTCAGAATAGAATTTAAATGATTGCTGTGTTGAATTTAGTTTTATATATAGTAGAATTAATTGTTGTAGTTTTTCAATGCGTTTGTCGATGAAATTGAATGATTTTTAAGTAAGATGCAAGTGATTTTAGATTTAACGACCGGAGAATTGATTTTGTCCGTGAAACGTACCCAGAGAGACAGGAAAGTGATTATGAAGAGGAATCGATAAAGAAGAATAAAATAGAGAGTAAGGAAAAGAGAATGGAACTGGTTCTTATTTAGCTAGAATTAAATATAAAAATGGCGTACCCCGTCAAATATGTCCATGACCTCGTCCCACCACTAGAAACATAGAATTAAATATAGCGTTAATCTATGCACTAATCATATGAGATTAAAATGATATTAAAATTAAAAAAAAAAATTAACTGAACAATGTAGTTTTCCGTGAATGCTTTTCAACATATTTCAATAAATTATTTTTATTTCCGAATGATTTGAGTGAATTTCCATCTTGATTAACTTTACGCTACACTACCGATTTCTTAATTAATTTAAATAATGAAACAAATAGAGTATAATCGTATAGAATTTTGATTATTATTCCCAGGAAGAAATTTTATTTCTTTGATTAAAAGTAATTACTCTAAATTTGACTTTACGTGAAATAGAATTTATTTAATAAATATATAGTTGGTCAATTATACGTTCAGAATTTTGTATATATTTTTTACACATTTTTTTGAATAATGTGTAACGTTTTTTAAATAAACGGAAACATATGAAGTAATTCTAGGTGAATTGACTCGATCTCGCATACGTTATGAAATATTCCCTTTACTTAGCTGTTTCTAGTACTAAACCGAATATTATAAATATTCAACTTTGAATTATAAATCCACGTGTGTGTTTAGCAAATTATATTTTTTTAGTTTAAATGTGAATTAAATTTATGATATACAGATTCTTTTAAATAAAGTGGACTATCGTTCCCTCAACTCACATCAAATAGGGTTCTACTGTATGTAACTTACAAGGAACATCATTTAACCGATATATTTTATTTTAATAACAATAAAAATTCACTAAATTCCCAACTACTCTAATTTTAATAACAATAAGAATTCGCTAAATTCCCAACTACTCTAATTTTAATAACAATAAGAATTCGCTAAATTCCCAACTACTCTAATTTTAATAACAATAAGAATTCGCTAAATTCCCAACTATTCTAATTTTAATAACAATAAGAATTCACTAAATTCCCAACTACTTATTAAAGAAAAAAAAAAAGAAATTAGACTTTAAAGAAGTAAAATTAATAGAAAGATTTTTAAGTTTATACAAAATTAAATTAAAACGAGCATTAATCACGAGTTTATAATAAAAAGCTAACTCTCAATATTTCGACTAATATTTATTCACAATCAAAAGAAAAATGATTCTCACTTCAGAAACAGACAAAAAATATTTCCGTGACCAACTATACATCCATATTCCTCCATTTCATTTCAAACTGAAAACTGATTCCTAGTTGAAAAGCATGTCACCGTTCTGATAACTAAAAGCAGCGCTACTAAAGCTAACCAAAAGGAAAGAGAAAGAAAAATATAACGAGTACGATAAAATATCGAGAAGCATGGACGAGATTGCGTGCGCTCGATACCTCTGAACACATCGAAATTCTTTTTTTTTTTTCTTTTTTTTTCTTTTTTTCTTTTTTTCTTTTTTTTTCATACGCATCGAAAGAAACGTAACGTGACGTTCCATCGTGACGAAAGAACGTGTCACACGCCAACAAAAGAAGCTTCGAAAAACCAAGTAAGAAAACAAGTGTTTCGCTTCGTAAACTGATTTCAATCGTTCGATTAATCGTTACCTTCCTTCTCGTCCGTGTGACAGAAGTCGGCTAGAAGCAAAGCCATTTCAAACGATCAAGTTCGAGACACACTGTGTTCGGGAAGTATCTACGTACGTACCGTGTGTATTTGTCGTATTCGATAAAATGGCGACAAGAATCGTATTAGTACACGTCGATCAAGCGTCGATTTGATTAGAGTACGCGAGAGAGCACGCGACGCGATACTTTCAGCCTAACTGGTCTTCTAATGAATTAAATGAGACTATACTGTTGTGTAAATATACTGTTTCTCGACTGACAGGGAAAAGATACGGTAATTAGATTACTCATCCTTTTAACCCATTTGCATCCAAGCGCGGAATAATCCGCGGGCCGCGACAGTCGACTATCACCGAGCGCGGAATAATCCGCGAGCCGCGACTGTCGGCTATCACCGAGCGCGGAATAATACGCGAGCCGCGACTGTCAGCTATCACCGAACGCGGAATATTCCGCGAGCCTACGTTGCTTTTTTTTACCGGTTGCAAAATATCCTTCAGTCGCGACAGACCACGTTTAACCACTTGTGAGAGCGTCTCGGTTCTTTCGGTTCAATATTTATTTAAACGTTCATTTTAACTTGAATAAATTATTTTTATCTATAAAAAAATATTTGTTTC
>SMSQ01022624.1:0-10643 GCA_019453375.1 Ctenoplectra terminalis | reverse complement strand
GGTTAAAAAGAAATCAAACATTTTACGCTATCTTTTAGGTTGATGTATATGAAATATCCAATTTTGACTGTGCGTAAATTTTTGTGTTCCTGTTTCCACTATGTGCTTGTTTATGAGATAGTCTTTTATGCAATCCGATTATTTATTTATTTATTTCCAGAGTCATGTTATGTTCAAAACACTTTTTCTCAAATTGTGCATTTCAGCCACGTTTTAATGATTTATTCTAATTACAAATTTTGCGGATATTCGTATAATTTTTTTGTATGAACACAAACTTGATAATAGTGCTACAAAAACTACCCGAAATACAAACAAAGCGGTTGGAGAGAATACTGTGAACGAGAGAAAAGTGCAGCGTTGTGAAAAGTGGAGTATAGAAACTTCTCTCTACAAAATTAGTTACGTGATGAACTCGAAGCGTCAGTGGATAACGATGTATCGAAAGCACCGATGGAAAATAATTCCCGAAGAATTAATATTAATTATTCCATGGTATTACATCGCTATTTTGTAAATTGGAAAGGTCAAAGAATGGCATGAAGTTACTGTCATTTACTAAGAAAATCCGACATTTCATACGCACCAACCTAAGACAATTATATTGTACATACCTAAGAAAATGATAAAAAAATAAAAAGCAGGTGAATTTTTACCCGTGAAGGGAATAATTAAGCGTACGAGGCTTAATTGGATGCAATTTTGATAACAAAGAATACAAATTGAAGACTCGAAACAACCTAAGATCTTTCTTAACACGTTCTTCTTTAATTAACCCATTAACTGCCAAATTTTTTTTGTTTTATTTTTGCCTGGATAAGTTATATATATATATATATGCAGAAAAAGTTGTGTAACAATATAATTATATTCAAATTATATTTTGTTTTGAAATTATTTGATATTTTTAAAAAAGTCCCAAATGGGTATCGTTGTAAAATGATCAGTAAAATTATTTCAATAAAAAACAAAAAACTGAGTAACATTTATGTACTGTATTTCATTATAATATAAAAAACAAACCAAAAATATTAACCCTTTGCGGACGAGCACTCTTTCGACTCTGATTCGTGGCAGGTGGATGATAATTTCTATACGGAACGAAATTATAAATTGAATATCTAAATAATTGGATAGAAAATAAAATAGAAAATAGACAAATGGTCGACGAAACTTCGCATTGGCGTCTCCTATTCGTTTGTCGCTGTGGAGACGATAATTCGAGTTAGGAATCAAATTGTAATGTCGCCGCTGCGACGATATTCGTCGGCAAAGGATTAAGCTTCAAATATGACAATTTTGTTCCGTTCAACTTACATACGAATTTCAATTTTGATCGCTTGTTGTAAAGAAACGAACCACAAAATACACACTTTCTGTTACACAAAATATTCACANTCAAAGAATGGCATGAAGTTACTGTCATTTACTAAGAAAATCCGACATTTCATACGCACCAACCTAAGACAATTATATTGTACATACCTAAGAAAATGATAAAAAAATAAAAAGCAGGTGAATTTTTACCCGTGAAGGGAATAATTAAGCGTACGAGGCTTAATTGGATGCAATTTTGATAACAAAGAATACAAATTGAAGACTCGAAACAACCTAAGATCTTTCTTAACACGTTCTTCTTTAATTAACCCATTAACTGCCAAATTTTTTTTGTTTTATTTTTGCCTGGATAAGTTATATATATATATATATGCAGAAAAAGTTGTGTAACAATATAATTATATTCAAATTATATTTTGTTTTGAAATTATTTGATATTTTTAAAAAAGTCCCAAATGGGTATCGTTGTAAAATGATCAGTAAAATTATTTCAATAAAAAACAAAAAACTGAGTAACATTTATGTACTGTATTTCATTATAATATAAAAAACAAACCAAAAATATTAACCCTTTGCGGACGAGCACTCTTTCGACTCTGATTCGTGGCAGGTGGATGATAATTTCTATACGGAACGAAATTATAAATTGAATATCTAAATAATTGGATAGAAAATAAAATAGAAAATAGACAAATGGTCGACGAAACTTCGCATTGGCGTCTCCTATTCGTTTGTCGCTGTGGAGACGATAATTCGAGTTAGGAATCAAATTGTAATGTCGCCGCTGCGACGATATTCGTCGGCAAAGGATTAAGCTTCAAATATGACAATTTTGTTCCGTTCAACTTACATACGAATTTCAATTTTGATCGCTTGTTGTAAAGAAACGAATCACAAAATACACACTTTCTGTTACACAAAATATTCACAGATATATATAGAATGAAATTAAATTGTCAAGCGTACCAAATATATTTTTCGCGCCGAGTGGTAAACGTAAAATTCCAAAATCCCCAAATGGGGATCGTGGCAGCTAATGGATTAAGGTATTGCTGTACTGTATATGTATAGTAGAGAATATAGTATTAGACTTATCACTGATTGTCATTTTAAAACGAAAGAAATAAGCTAAAGGTAAAGCTACTCCTACCTTGTAGGAGCTTTGTGAGTATACATTAGATATTATGTCAGCTACAGTTGCTATTTTTATTTTTATTCATTTTTACATTTACTTTATTTACTTCTTTGCATTCACATTTTTTTACATTGGCATCTCAAATTTCATAAATTTACATTTCATTGATTTTGTAACAAATGCAGCTTCAAATTCTATCAATGCCATTTAAAAGTTAAAATACAGGGTCTGTCCGGAAAGTAATGCAATTTGTTTTTTCCCCCATTTTTCCTGGTCCCAGCGTATTTAAATTTGTTGATTCGGGTACAGGGGACTCTTAGCTTTAAAACGTCTGCAACCTGAGCCTTCCCCACACTTTGGGAACGTCGGAATCGTAGTTTCCGTGAACCTCTTGTTAGAACTACCTTTGACTGGTTCATAATTTCTTATAGAAATTTTATAAATTTACAACGATGTAGTTTTGGGNTTTTCCTGGTCCCAGCGTATTTAAATTTGTTGATTCGGGTACAGGGGACTCTTAGCTTTAAAACGTCTGCAACCTGAGCCTTCCCCACACTTTGGGAACGTCGGAATCGTAGTTTCCGTGAACCTCTTGTTAGAACTACCTTTGACTGGTTCATAATTTCTTATAGAAATTTTATAAATTTACAACGATGTAGTTTTGGGAATTTTCTATGAGTTTTTGTAAAAAAATATGTACAAAGAATTGTTACACTTATTATAGATACTTTTTCAAATATCATTTTGATTTCTTTGATACAAATAAGTCTACTTTAATCGCCGGTAGTTCTAGTGTTAATATTATAGTCAAACTTGTATGGAGACTCTCAAAGATATCTTTAGCAACGCAACGGTACACCTGTGCGAATCACGAACGTGGTCACAAAGTAGCGGCAAGAAAGGATTAGATTTAGCCAGCCTGCGAGTTTCGTATCTCTGGGACTCTGTACATAATCTCATTGGTATGGTCGCGCTACGATAGCACAGCCTCGAATAAGCAGGTTCAATGAGAGATGTCATGGGAAGCCAGGGAGATACATTGAATCCTACACGGTGGTCCCTGTTGGGAGCATGAACCGCTCTATAATGATAGGTATCGTTCCCTCGCATTGTCGTTTCGTTAATGCATTAGTCTCTTAATAATACACGACTCACTATCTGCTACTCTTATGATCCCGCGTGATTTACTCTTATTAGGGACGATTATCGGGAACGAATCTTTACCGTTGTTCAGTCCTATTGGTCTGCTAATTAGCATCGTTATTAACCGAAAGAATTTGCGATATAATTTGAACGTTGGATCTTCATCCGAGAGGATCGAAATCTTGGCAATGATAGCAGAGTCACGTTTCGTTAAGAAGAATAACATATGATTCGTAATTATATAAGTAATGGTCAGTGGCGGCTCGTGGCTTGAAATTGTTGGGGTGCTGTAATTTTTTAAATACATATACAGTCAACCCTCCTATAACGCGGTACTTTCAGAACGCGGTTTCCGTATAATGCCGACCTGAAATTGCGATAGCCCTCCTATAACGCGGCACTCTGAGAACGGGGTTTCCATATAACGCGGAGCTGGAAGGGGGAGAAACTTTAGATAAGGAAGAATTGATGGAATTAATTGATGCACCTGCCTCAAATGCATTGGTAAACGAAAATAAGGAAAACGAATGGGTGCCAAATCTCAATTTACAGGATGTGAAAAAAGGGCTCAATTTGGCTAAAGAATTAGAACTTCGTTTCATTGAAACTGATCGTTCAACAGTGCTACAATCTACAATGCTACAAAAAAAGCTACAATCGAAAACCAATGCAAAGATAAACCAAGCGAGGAAGACATTTTGCCCATTAAAAGAAGACGAGTTAGGCGACTCATAATTGACAGCGAGGATGAGTGTTAAAAGATTTTACAAAAGTCTTTCTTGTTTTTGTTGGAAAACAGTTCTTTTGTTTACTTTTTGTTTCATTTTTTTTATCATTTCTTTATACGAACTCTTCGATTCAATAAAAATAATTTATAATTTAATCTTGTCTTTTGTATTTCTTGGTTTCCATATAACGCGGTACGAATAATGTGATTTGTACTAATTCTGAGTTGCTTATAGCGCGATTTCCATACAACGCGGTAGACGGTTTCCATACAACACGCTACGAATTAGCCTGGTTTGTACGGTTAAATCCGAGTTTCTTATAGCGCGGTTTCCACATAACGCGGTACGCACTCACCGCGTTATAGGAGGGTTGACTGTACACACTGTAAATACGGTATATGTGTGGATAAAATACCAAAATTATGAACGTTAAAAAAAAACAATTAAACGGAAAAAATATTGTTTTGCGTATAAACAATAATGGAACTGCTCGACGGATAGTGCCACATTATATCGAACAAATATTTCCTGTACAATATTTAAACCAGTCCTTGCAACTTTTATCAATCAGTTAACACATTACGGACGGGTGACGAAATTTATCGTATTTTATATTTCATATCTTGAAAAGATAAAAAATAGTAAACGACGAAGTATGAAAGATTACTTCTAAAAATGATTTTCTTAACTCAAACTTTAAATTGTGATCTATCTTTAGAATACAAAATTATTGTTAAAACTACTTATGTAAGCAACAATTTATTCCGATGCTATTTTGTAGTAAGATTTACAAAAATCAGGTTCCGTCGTTAATGTGTTAAAAAGACTACCGAAAACATAAATTAAAAATAACACGTCACACATACAGTGGGTGATCAAATTATTACGATCGGACGAAGGAGTTACATACTTTATATTTTTGGTAATATTATGTTCTGAATAATAAGAACATGTACCCTTTTTTGTTCTTGACGCATAGACAGACATTTGACTATATTTTGATTTGTTGACGATACTATTTTACTTGGTTAATGTACGGTAAGAGGTATATTTGTAATAGGCTAACATTTTATGCTGCAATTTTTCATTCGCAATAGTGTGACTCGATACTAGTTATTTATGAGATTATCTTTGTTCACTTGTGTTTTCCTCGATTGTTACTTGTTTTAACATCATTAAATAGTAGTGTGTGCACTTATTATATTTTTGATATACATTTACTAGCTTTAAATTTAATTCGACGAATCATGATATATATTTTAACAATTTTTTAAACAATTTGTAGCAAATTTAAAATCATCGTTACACATTGTTCAAAACGTAACAATAATTTTCATACCGAAAAAGGTGTTATTTCAAGTGTACTTTCAATTCCATTCTAGTAGTTATTTCGAACTGGTCATAAATAATGTGTTCACCCACTGTAAATGTTGCGTACGTATCCTAGCATATCGATCGGAAAATGAAACCTAATTTTTTTTCATGGAATCAAACCTAACCACCTGGTCACGAATTAAATTGGGCACAGTCATGCACGTATACCGATCCAGCTCTCCATATTTCCGGTTTGGTTTGAAGATCGAACGTTCCTTCGCCCCCGTTCTCGCGCCAACTGCAGTAAGTTCCAGACGATTTCACGAAACGGAATTGGAACTCGTTTCGTTGGCTTGTCAAACGGTTAAATCGCTCTGTGCTCCGACTGAGCCATAAATCCGCTACTCGTGTTACAGCTCTCCAGCATGGCACACACGGTTACAGCCATTAACAATCGGCCATTATCGAAACTCAATCAACCCTCACCATTTCAAGGATTTCCAAGCCAGAATTTCGGACGAGATCCCTCTTTCTCTCCTTTTCTCTCTTCTCTATCTCTCTCTCTCTCCTTTTCTCTCTTCTCTCTCCCTCTCTCTTTCTCTCTCTCTTACAATTAATGTCTCGGTTTCGTGGTCCCCTCTGCCGTGGCAGGAAGGCGTTTCCCGATATTGACAAACAGGCGCGAGTCAGAACGAGACTTCCGGCGTTCGCCGAAAGGAAAAGGAAATTAGATCCAAACCAAGGTTCGGCTGGCAACGTTGGAATTCTTCCCACAGCGTTCAAAGTTTCTCCGAGATCCGTAAAGAACCTTCGGAGCACGACGCGAACGCGAATCAGCTTGCGCTCTTTGCCTCTCGTGCTTCTTTCTTTCTTTGTCCCTCGATTCATTCCCTCCTTCTTCCTCTTCTCCTTCTTATACCGAGCGTCTTTTAATTCAGCACGGATTAAATTCTGCTGTATAATCAGGCCAAGATATAGAATACGTGATTCGCGTGGAAAACGCGTGGATCCGTGGCTTATAGCTATTGACCGGTCTGATTTTTTCGCTGAATCGTGATGCAATGTAAATGAGACCTGCTTGTAAATACGCTGGAAAGAGCTTACGTTTTGGTTTGCGTGAACGTCGGTTAGAAACGGGAAGAAAGGAAGTTTTCGGTGTATCAGCTTGGTAATTCCTTTCTTCGTTTCGATACGAACGTCGCAGTGCAAGTATGCGATAAAAAGGTGACCCTCTGTTTTATATTCGAGGAATCGGTTATTGACGTTACAGATAAACATGACAGATAAACACCAGAAGAATTGATGTGGCGCGTACAGACGACACGCGTCCTTGACGAATCCTTGATACTTAGAGCAGAGAGTTCATACGCGCGTAACGACCTTATCAATGCCTCCCGACTTGTTTCAAAACATACAGAGATTTATCGAGCACCCGATACACGCGTCCTTCGAGAGAAGGCTGCGCTCTAGCAGGTTGCCAGTCAGTTGTACTTACACGTTTCTTCTTCCTAGCAAACTCCCGCGGCGATAGTCCTGCCGCCTTTCCCTCGATCCTGCGGACTACCTGCTTTGTTAATAGAGCCCGAAAAATTGAGGACTGATCGAAGGCTGACATTGTCAGCTCTTATAACTTTGTTGGATTCCGATGTTTAGTAATTTTTTAACAAGTTTTTAACTTTTTTACAGGGAATCTTACAATTGCGAAGGGTCTTAGATAGATTTTCTAGATTGAAACAATTGTTCTTAGAGGTATTAGGGTCTTAGACGTAAGTTTTTGGTAAATGCTATTGTGTCCTTTATGAAGGTTAGGAGGTCTGATTTTAGAAGTGGAGGGAGTAAAGAAAGGTTTAATAGGAGTTTTTGGATATCATAAGGGATTGATGAGTAAAGGAGTTGAGGCGTATGACTGGAGGTTGGTGAGTAACAAATTCAAGGATAGTGTACGTATGGTAGAAAGGAAATTTTTGTATTACTTATCTTAAACTAAGTGGTAAACATAAAAATAGTTAACTATTAGGTACCGGAGAAAGTTCGTGCGGTTTTTGTGAGAGACAAATTCAATTTACTAATTTTTTGATAGGGAGTCTTAAAATTTCGAAGGCTCTTACATAGATTTTCCAGATTGAAACAATTGTTCGATGTTGTCGGTACAAGGTCTTAGAAGTTAGTTTTTGGTAAATGCTATTGTGTTCTTTATGAAAGTTCGGAGATCTGATTTTAGAAGCGGTGGGAGTAGGAGAAGGTCTAATAGGAATTTTTGGACATTACAAGGGATTGATGAGTAAGAAGTTGAGACGTATGACTCGGGGTTGGTGAGTAATAGATTCAAGGGTCGTATGTGTAATTGTCTGTGTGTACGATAGGAAGGAAATTTTGAGATTACTTATGTTAAACTTAGCGGTAAACATACAAATATTTAACTAGCTTAGAGCGGTATCCAACAACTTTAAGAGTGGTATTCAACAGCTTTAAAAGCGTTATCTAACAACTTTAAGAACTGTATTCGACAACTTTAAAAGCGGTATCCAATAACTTTAAAAACGGTATCCAACAACTTTAAGAGCGCATGGTTACTCAATCTAATTTATTTTTATTGAAATAAAACAATTAGGTTTCAAAACTTCCTATCGAGAAAACGAAGGTTTCCTCCTTCCTCTCGCACAGTAAAACGTCTGGAAAAACCTAAAACGACGTTAACCAGCCTATCTGAAAAAGTAAACAGCAATATGTGTAGAATATAAGAATCACCGACGGCTACCTTTAGTTAGTACGAATTTTAAATCGGTCTAGACACGACATAGTTCCTGGTTTTATTCTCTCTTCTCAAATATATTAGGTTGGAAACTATCAAACGAGCGTTGCGTCAATTCGTGCGACACATATGAGCCCAATTTTTTTACTTTATTTATTGCACGCAAATGTTTTAACACAGCTGTACGACTGGTTCCTAGTTTAGACCCAAGTGTTCGACTAGTTGTGCGTGGATCGGATTCCACAGTCGTCCTTAATTCCTCGTTATCAATATGGGCCGGTGGTCTTCCTCGAGGCTCATTCACGATACTCAAATTCCCAGAACGAAATTTTTTGAACCAATATCGAGCATTTCTTTCATCGGTGGATCCGTCTCCGAATGCCTGATTAATATTTCTTGAAGCTTGAGCTGCGGTATGATTTAATTTAAACTCGTACAACAAGAGTAGATGTAAATCGCGTTTCGTTTCCATCTGGTTTAGGATAAAAATGAAATAAAAATGGGATACAAAGACGAAAAAATTTTACAAAATGAGTAAGAAGAATACCTTTAAGCTTTACAAATAAAAATATCGAGCGCACGTTACAATGTATCTCTCTAACTAAAGACTAAACAAAAAACGTTCGTTTCATAGTTTCCAACCTAATACATTTGTCACCTTTTTTCTCAAAAAGACTACTTATTAATTACATATCAACAATTTTGATATTAATCAATATGATTTTCCTGATTATATGACTCATAAAATGGGTTTATGAGGGGAATCTGATGGATCAGCATTACAATATATGTAATTACTATAAGGTGTACTATGCGAGTCTCGCAAAAAGTCTCGCAGAACGGCACAGAAGCAAAAGAAGTACTCTGCTCGCTCCGCCTAATCGTGTCTGTGACGCGAGGCTACATGATCCGATTGATAGATATAATCGTTTCGGCGAATAACAAAGATACGCACGCCTTAATCTTATAACTGTGTTAAAAGAAAGAGGATCTTTTACATTCCAACTAATCAGACCTGCATTCCTTTCGCGAGGCTTGTGAATTCTCCAGGGTACTTCTGAACACGAAATTTGTAGGGATGGAAGAAAAGGGAGGGTGGACCTCAAATATAAAATTTTAGCTTCGGTCAATTATTAGTTTCTCGTGTAAATCTTCTGCACCTAATTTAAGCTTTGATCCAATCTAGTATAACCTAGTCTAATGATAACTTTCGTCTTGCTTTGTGTCTTTGTCCCATTCACTCGTCTGCTTGCGCGTATGTCTGAAGTGGAATGAACTTAAGTGTTTTCGCATAAAATCAATGTACTCCTCAGTGTGAATTTGCATGGTTGCTGATGACCCATTCGGATAGATGCAACTTTAAAAAGCTAAATAAAAAAAAAAATTATTAGTTTGAGAGATATTAACTCTTAGCGAACGAATGCCGCCATACTCGCGACATTATAAATATTCTAAAAAAATCGAATGCCGCCATACTCGCGACGTTATAAATATTCTTAAAAAATCGAATGCCGGCATACAGGCGGCATGACGTGATATTTCAAGAAATCTGTTAGGTTTGGCCTTCGTTATGCACGCAACAATTAAGGGCGATCGGCAATTGTTTTTTCACGCGCTCTGGAGAAACCTCTTCGAGCATTGAGCTAAAATACATCGTTTTGTATACCATTGTATGCTATTTCTTAAAAATCCGCCGACGTATTGGTCATTGTTCTAGAAAAACACGCTCGTTCGTTAAAGGTTAATAAAAAACCTTCAGCACCATACATTTGTAGGAGTAGTAGTGTATATTGAAGTGCTTTTACAATGATTGACTTAAACTCTATCCAGCTTCCTGATGGATCACTCTCCATAAGTCTGTTGATCAGCTCTGCTTTATTTCCATACGTGGATAGTCCCATAGTTTTCAATTTGTCTTTCAGCTTCGTTACGGTAAATTCACTCGGTGCAATTGTTGAACTTTCCATTGTTTAAAATTTCTAGTATATGTGGCACAGTTACCTTTTAACGCAAGCACACAGCTAACTTACTACAGACACACGGTCCACTTTTCAATATACAAGTAACCCTCCTATAACACGGGGTAGATTGGTTCCTAGAAAATGCCGTGTTGTGTGAAACCGTGTTGTATGAGACCCAGAGCCAGTACAAAAAGGGGGGTTACGTTCCGAAAATTTATTAAAAACAAACTTTTTTATTATTATAATTTTTATTAAAAATATAAATGTATGTT
>SMSQ01022623.1:67575-83045 GCA_019453375.1 Ctenoplectra terminalis | reverse complement strand
TTTTTTTTTTTTTCTTTTTCTTTTTCTTTTTCTTTTTTTTAATCCAAGCGATTTTAAATCAATCTTCTACGATCGAAAGCTTTGATTACTTTTTAACTTCAACTAAAAGGAAAGAATTAATAATTGCTACAAATAAACTGGTTGAACAGCCAGAAATTTGGGATTTCAATTATAATATATTTTACACAACTCCTGAGACATAAGAGAAGCGCGGAGAAGAGCAGAAATCAGATTCTTAAAGGATCGCACTATATATCCCAGGAAATGTAAAATTAATCTTTTTTAACATTACAATTTAGCTATTACTTTTTGATGGTAAGTTGAAAAAAGTTTGATATTAAAACTTAAAAATGAAAATTCTCGAGTTATGTCACTTTTACCTTGAACGAGCGATACGTATTTAACAACGGTCACAGCAATTTTTTAATATCGATGGCTCTAACCCTCTTATCCCAGGGAACGGCCGAGAAAACCGGTATAAAATTTTTTATAGATCATCGATCACCCTTGGCGTTCACCCTTAGTGTTCAACGTTTGGTATCTATCGTGACATTTAGTAACGAAGGGGTTAAGAAAAAAAAAAAAAAAGAAAATAAAAGAGAAAGAAAGAAAGAAATAAAGGAGTAAAACTTAAATTGATTACCTGCGTGAATTCGATAGGTCGTAAAACATTGCGAGGATTTGATTCATCGGACGCTTTATCACTTTTTGCGGCTTTTTACGGCCGAGTTTTTTCATGGCAGTGTAGTAGTGTTTTTGACTTTCGGTCAAAAACATTTCTAGCACCCCACCTTCGTACTGAAAATAGGGATAAAGGGAATAAAAAGGGAGGAGGAAGAAATGTTTCAGCGTTCGATGAAACATATACGTAGAAAATTATTTCTCAAAAAAAAAAAAAAAAAAAAATATATATATATATATATATATATATGTATATACATATATTTATATGCGCGCGCACACACACACACACACACATTTTTTTTAATTAATACTTAAACTCTTACCTTTTTCTTCAACATGTTAAAGTTGTCAATAATTACTCCGATAAAGAGATTTAGTGTAAAAAAAGAGCCACAAACGATAAATATCACAAAGTAGAAATACGCATAGATGTTTGCTTCTCTTTGTGGTTGAAGATCTACACCTCTTGCATCTACTGCATCCTGCATTACCTCCATCCACCCCTCAAAAGTGGCTACTTGGAAGAGAGCTAGGTAAGCTATTCCCACGTGATCAAACGTGATTTTACTGTTCTCCCAAGAGTAATTTTTCCTCAGACAATCGTCCTTTGTGTTTACAATCTAAGAAGTTAATGTTCATCTATTCGAATTCTTCTTCTTCTTTTCCTTCTTTTACTTTTACTTTTACAACCCTAATACTTCCACTTTTTTGTTTTATCTTCACGATTGAAGTAAAGAACGAGACAAGAAAAGGTTCCACTTACCGATATATCTAATAATTCACCATAATCGTCAACGCATTTGAAAAACTTGCCGCCAAAAAATTGTACACCCATAATAGAAAATATCAGCCAGAACACGAGACAGACGAGGAGCACGTTGAATATACTAGGTATCGCATACATCAACGCGTTCACTACGATCTAGCAAGGACAAAAAGAAACAGCGGGATATTTCGAAATTTCAAGCTTTTAAGAATTCTACAAACGATCTACTAACTATAGCATAGCCTACAACGATTCCTTACCCTCATGCCTTGCCATCTCGATATTGCTCTTAACGGTCTCAGTGCACGTAATGTTCTTAAAGATCTTAACACTTTCAAGTTTTCGTTTTCTTCTATCAACAAACTAAACGTTGATACCTGTTTAAGAAAAATTCAATTACGATTTTTGAAGAAAGACTCGTGTTTTATTTTCATCGTCCAAAGTGTAACATGCTGCTTGTACGTTTAATACACACGTTACAAAATTTAAGTATTACATTCGTACATACGTATATGTTTATACGTATTTACGTATTCTAAGGGTAAGCGTTTATTTGATTAACTAAGTAAGCTGAGTTTTGTTCTACAGTTTTTACAATACCTACTCTAATCTACTATATTTGAAATATACATATATAATAGCATATGTATATGCAGTGAAATAACGATGATAACTATTCGCGAGTCGCTCGTCTAAAGTATCATGCAAAGCGATGCACGTTAAATATTTATGTATAATACCTACTATTAAAATATATCTAATAAAAGTGGTTACAAATTGAATCGTGGATTCCTTTGTGCTGAAAGTTATACGCGTTTATGAGGCAACGAGAAAAGAAAAAAGAAAAGAGAAAAGAGAAAAGAGAAAAGAGAAAAGAGAAAAAAGAAAAAACAAATGTACAAATGCTTTTTGTAGTCACTGTATATTCTGTGAAAACTGTTGAACGTAATTAACAATAAGACTAAGAGTAGGACTAGGACTAGGAGTAGGACTAGGACTAGGAGTAGGACTAAGACTAGGATTAGGACTTTGAATGATTAAAAACAGCGATAGAAGAAGAAGAAGCGTTGGATCGAAGCAAGATGTGAAGAATGAGAATGTAAGTTCACTCACGATTGGATGCAACAGAAGCAACGTATTAATTTTGCACGTACCTGAGTCCAGAACGAGACACGTATAAAGAATTAAAAAATAAATGCATAAAAATGAAAAAGACAATGAGACAAACAGCGAAATTATAACACGTTAGTTATAATCAACAAAAACGAAAAAATTCATGCAACGATTATGCGAACATAAGATTTATGTGAAATGCAGACGCGCGTACATAAATAGATATGTATGCGATTTGGCTCGCGCATACACAAAAACACACATACGATCGAAATCGATTGTAGCTGCTTTTTGATTTACGGTTCTACTTACAAAGACAATTATAAAATCCAAGATGGTCCAAAAACTAGTGAAATATTTGCAGAAACCCAATGCTAGCCACTTGAGTAACATCTCGATACTGAAAAGTGTACAGAAGCCAAGATTGGTCCAATAGAGGATTTTCTTCAAAAAAGGATTATCGTCTAGATAAATATCTTCGAAACAAAGCGTTATAGAAGATGCAAAAATAAAAACTAGGATCATCCACTCGAAGGCAGGTGTGTCAACAACGGAGAGAATCATTGTACGCAATTTGATCCATTTTTTCCCAATAGCCGTTGCGATACATCGATCGATGCAGGTACATCTGGACACAGAACGTATCGATATTAAAAATAAAAATCATTCATCGGTAAAATTCATCGCAATTCTGGGTTTCGTAACCAAGGATTGAAAACGGTTATGATAACAGTTTCGGTTCTCGAAAGAGTTAGGAAGAACAGAAATTATGTTGTTACGTGTAATTGTTTATGGGTGAAAAAAGTTCTGGTCTATATCGTTCTCGATTCCGGTTAAATTCAACGATTTCTTATTATTTATGCATATCGGTTAAAAATTAAGGAATCTAACAATTTTCATGAGTATTGGACGCCGATTGTTTTATTCTTTTTTTTTTATTAACAATAGCAATTTCGTGTTCATTGATTTACACTAACAGTAAACAAATTATAATACCTCGATCAGTATTGTATCGGATAGTAGGATATCAAATATATCAAATATAAAAATCGGTTTTCAGAACCGTTTCAATCCCTGTCCGTGATAGGCTCTTACTTCTGATAACACTGTCGTGGAAAACAATCCTGCGGTTCTTTACGCCGATTATTTCTCCCAAATCCGGGAAAAGATTCCATCCTATCGATATATTTTCCTTTACTATCTCTTCTACCACCGACGGTCAGTTCATCAACGTAGCTAACGAGCGCATGCCAAGGTCGTTTCGGTACTCGATCCTCGTGTCTAGGAAAGAGATCTTGTTGAGGTAGCATCGCGACTCTTTCCTCTACGGGTGCTTTATTCGTAGACGAAGAGTCTTTCGTTATCTCAAGATTTCTGTACTCCTCTTCTTCCTCTTCTTCCGCCTCAACTTCAGCCTCAACCTCTGTTTCTACTTCTACTTCTACCTCTACTTCTACTTCTGCATCTGGTTTTGCCTCCGCCTCCTTCCTCTCTTTCCTTTCCTTACTTTCCTTACTTTCCTTACTTTCCTTACTTTCCTTACTTTCCTTATTTTCCTTATTTTCCTTAGTTTCGTTCGATTCAATTTCTTTTCTTTTTTTCCAATAATTATTCTCGTCCAATTGATAATCGACATTTTCTTGTTCCTTTTCCCATTGTTTGGATTTTTGTTCTTCCCTTTCAGATTGAAAGTACATCGGATCGTAAGTGAAAACTGGCTGATTTAAACTTTCTTGATAAGATCTGTTGTAAACATTGTCTTTCGGAAGACTAAGTACAGTCTCTTGAATAGCATACTTAGTCTCGTTGTCGGATCGATCGATAACTCGTCGTACAATTTTTTCCAAACGAGGATCTTTCCCCTTTCCTATTTCTCTTTCTCTTTCTCTTTCTCTTTCTCTTTCTCTTCCTTTTCCTCTCCCTCTCCCTCTACCTTTCCCTCTTCCTTTTCTTTTCTCTTTTCCATTTTCTTTCCCTTTAACCGCAGCTTGAGTCATGCGAGAACATTTATTTTTTCGTATAATCGAACGAATGCGATCAAACGATCTCGCTAGTTTTGAATCTTCGCCAACTTCTTCCTTCTTTTGTTTCAATTCTTCCGAATTGAAGCTGTTGAGCAGTAATGCAAGGAAGAGATTCAACACCATAAAATTACCCATTACGAGAGCTGGTAAAAATATGGCAAAACAAGCCTCGGGTCCGTCTTGTTGTTCTGCGCGCATGCAATCCCATAAGGGTTCGATCCATTCTCCGCAAAGTATACGAAATATCATCATAAACGAGTGAAAGAAATCGTTAAAGTTCCATCGTGGTACCGGATCTGGATAAAACTTGTCCAAAGTGTAATCCTTGCTGAACAATTGCATGCCGATCACGGCAAATATGTAAATCACGATCACCAAAACTAAGGTGAGATTTCCAAGTGCACCGATCGTCGATATAATAATACTGAGGAGGACCTTCATCGTCGTCCATGATTGTGCCAGTTTTAACACTCTCAGAAGTCTCAGTCCACGTATCACGGAGAGACCGTCTACTAGCTCGAAAGTAAGATCTATCAGAGACGCTGACACTATTATCAAATCGAAATTGTTCCATCCGTTGGCGAAGAAATCTTTACTCAGCGCCAACAGCTTCAGTAAACATTCGAAGGTGAAGATACTGGTAAATACTTTATTACCAATGTTGAGCGCCTGTCGTATCGATTCGCTCATTCCGTGATGTTCCATTGCCAAAAAGCCGGTATTCAAGACGATGCACAACGTGATCGTTAACTCGAATAGTGGATCTCTCACTACCTAGATACGAGCCACTGGTCAATCGAGAGTCGAGTGTTTTCCTTTTTCACATTTCCTATCTTTACTTTTACTTTTATTTATTTCAATTCATTTTATCGTCATCATTATTATTATTATTATTATTATTATTATCATCATCATCATCATTATTATTATTATCATTATTATCATTATTATCATTATTATCATTATTATCATTATTATCATTATTATCATTATTATTATCATTATTATTATTATCATTATCATTATTATTATTATCATTATTATTATTATTATTATTATTATTATTATTATTGTTGTTGTTGTTGTTGTTGTTGTTGTTGTTGTTGTTATTATTATTGTTATTATTCTTATTCGTTAATATACGGACAAACTAATATACATGTATATTAATGCCCGGTTAAATTTGAATCAATTGGGTCCGCAAGTTAAAATTCTCGGGAGCAAGGGAGAAATTTGGTCTCTGGAATTAATTCTCGAACGGCTCGACATCGAGATGGACTACTTTTGCTTTGTCAAAGTAGTATCAATGGACTGGTGAGGTTTTCCGGAAGAAAATGAGACGAAATAAAGCATAAATCGGATTAGGTTTAACAGTAATCCACTTTATGATTAAATCTTTTAAAAACAATTTTTAGGGATGCTTTCAAAGTAGATTACCGATTACTACCTTTTCTATGTATTAAGTTTCGCTGTACGGGAGATATCGACATTGAATGGGCGGAATGGATTGTTCAAATTTACTCGGGCGGTATCGTAATCAATATCAAACTTATCGTATCAAACAGAAATACTTGCGTTCATTTTCGAAGACGTTTTTCTCTCGACGCTATTTTTATCTTTTTGGCATACCTACCTTGTACAAACAATTCTGAAATCGTAGCCAACCCTCGTAATCTACACAGCATTGAACGCACTTTTCACAGTTTCTATCCGGAAGATCATCTGGAACGCATAAGAAAAAAGTGCTTGTAACATTATTTAGGAATTGTCGAAAATAAAGTAACGGTAACAGTGTACGGTGACATTGGGACTGAAAAAAAAAGTACTCTTCGGAGCAACGTTGAATAAAATTGAAATCTTGATTCAACTTGAATATACTTGAATATTTGCAGTATATATATTGAAAGCTAGTAACTTCTCTGTACACGAATACTTTTTTCAATCGCTGTATACGTAAAGGGTGAATAAAATTGAATAAAATTGAATAAAATTGAATAAAATTGAATAAAATTCATTGTTCTACCTAAAATAACAATGTGCGATAAATATTCTGGCGGCAACGTGTACATTTGTTTTTTCGTTTTCACGCCATTGCATTTAAACACTCGAATTTCTCGAGTAGTTCCACCAGCAAGAGAACTTTGAATGTTCGTAGGAGCTCGAAGATATCCAACGGAACGAGTCGTTTGACAATGATACTTTTCTTGTTCGTTGTCGACTTCCGTCTCAACGTTTCTATCATTTCTCGTTTCATCCTCGTTGGTCTCGATCCTTATATCGGTCTTATTATTTGTTGTTGTTCTCTCTTGCCAGTCAATTCTAGATTCTTTGTTATCACGCCTATCGTGTTCTTCCACCGATGTGACATCGTCACCATCGTGATCGTCGACAACTCCCGAGTCGTCCAGCGACGATTGTTGATTACTGTTGTTACTCGCTTGCCGAGAATTAAGCATTCCACGATTTGGTGCCAATCTATGAACAGTGTTATTCTCCGCCGTTCGCGGACTCACATTTTGTAGAATCAAGTGAGACGGTCGAACGCTTGAGTGTCTTGGACTTGGACTCGGGCTCGGTGTCACCGATCTAAACGATGAAAAAATTATAATAAAACGTCATGTTATACAATCCTACTTTATTATGCAACTAAATCCTATTTTCTGAGAAAAAAGATTATTTTTGTTCTTTTTTCTCACAGTAGTATACCTGCTTGCAATAGAGCCACCTTTATCTTGACCGATAGAACCTGAGCCGACAGTGCTTCTTCCACGTCTCCTTCTTCGTGTTTTCTTACGCGTATAATTACTCAAAAGAACGCCCTTTCTCGCGTCTAATTTCTTTTGTTTTTCCTTGGCGAGCGTCTTGACATTGATCTTTGTCGGGTCGAAACTAAACGTCGAGTCCTCGCGATGGTCGGTTAAGTCTTTCCTTCGTTCCTGCATTTTATACATACGTACATACGATGCGTACAAAATACCGATGAAAAGTAGGAATTAAATATAGATAATTACCAGTAACGATCGCATACCTCATTCGTAATCTCAGCTTCTTCCTCGTAGCTCAGCGCAACGACAGCGAGCATTAAATTGATCAAATAAAATGAGCCAAAAAACACGACCACCGTGAAGAACGAGACGCTGATAGGTCCGCACGCCGACAATACCTAATCCGAGCCAATATCATTATCTATACATTTTATATATTATATACATTTACATTTCACACGGGTACGATATTAATTTAACATTATCGGGAATCGCATCTCGGTAACGTTTGTCTTCCATAAATTGAGAACAGCTAAAAAATCTAAAACAGCTCCACAAGGAAAGAGTATAGTAAAAGTGTAAGCGAGAAGGACATAACTTAAAAAGATACCAATAAGACATACGTTGGAATCGATCATCCAATTGGAAAAGTTTCAATGTCATCGATAGGTATAATATTATTTTCATTTTCACAAAGATTGAACGAGGAAAATGAAATATAGAAAGAAATAAAAATTTTCATCATTGAGTGATTTTTCAAGATACTTCGCGACGGGGATGGGTTGTTGAAATTAAGCCGGCCACTAGGGTAAGTACTTTATTGTAGACGTCTTCCCAGTAGTCCAAAGTAATCAATTGAAACGTGGTGAGCATCGACCAAAGAAAATTGTCGAAATTTGTATATCCATGGTTTGGATTTGGGCCAACACAAAGACAGATGTAACTCTCGTTGCAGTGCCTATAAAGTAGGGGATCGTTCTCGAATTAAAATCGACGCGTCACTTTTAGGGCAGTCACATGTTGCAACGAATAAAGTTTGGCTAACCTGGCGCCAGTTGCGTTACCGCAAATTATTGGTTCTTCATCTTCGTCGAATGCCCAGTTGGACGAGTTCCAAGTCCACCTGTGGACGGTACAAGCTATCGGTTAATACCTCTTGAGAGTCAACGAGCTATTGTCTTTCAAGTTGATACATACATACACACGTAGGTATGTGTGTGTGTGTGTGTGTGTGTGTGTGTGTGTGTGTGTGTGTGTGTATTATGCATAAATAGTATGCAACATGTATCTACAAAAATACATATTGTAAAAACAATACGTACTCGTTCCAATCGATTTGCGTATTATTTAATTCCAAATTTTTAACACATTTATTCCGAAGTTCGCCCATGTAAACTTGTAAAGCGAAAAGTGCAAAAACCATTAGACAAAAAATGGTGAGTGTCATTACTTCGGCAAGTTGCTTAAAACTATGCAACAGTGCATTGATGATGGTTTTTAAGCCTGAAAAGAAAAGTAAGTATTAAATAAAGGATTATTTTTCTGTTTATAACGAAAGTGAGGAAAAAGGAAAAAAAAAAGAATATACATATCAAGCGTTACGATTTTTCTTCAACTCAATCGTTCATTAATTTACGGTTCAACAAACTTGCGTTAATTGTAACGATAACGATGAAACGGAAGAATAGTTGTATGAGAAGATTTAATTAAAAAAAAAAGATAAAATATATAGTGATATAATATATATATTATATTATATTATATTATATTATATTATATTATATTATATTATATTATATTATATCACTTGTTCTAAATTCCTAACATTTTAATCTTCTCTTGCATTTACGTATACAATATTCTACGTGGTAGAATAATATGTAAAGAAGTAATATTTGTATTTAAATTTTAATTCATCTAATTCGATGACCTACCGATGGTCCATGCGGCATTAAACGCGTTAAGATTCTTACCAGGCAAAATTGAAACAGTTTTAAGAGCTCTCAATACCCGAAACGTTCTCAATCCAGCTAAATTTCCAACTTCCATTCCTATAGTCGCATACCCACTGGTGATTACTACGAAATCCAACCAATTCCACGGATTTCGCAGGTAAGTGTATTTATTGAGCACAAATCCCTTGGCTATAGACTTAATCACCATTTCGGCCGTGTATATAGCTAAGAATATATATCTGGAAAACAAAAGGGAAAAAAGCACGTTGTAAGCAACGTTACATAGTAGTAGAGAGTACGATTAATCGAAAGCGTCGTCTCGCGGTTCGTGAAAATGCTTACTCGGCTTCTTCGATAGTTTCCGTCATAGCGAGGAATGCACAATTCAATATTATCGTAGCCATGACCATATAATCGAAGTACTGATTCGTACTTAGGAAAATACAATACCGCCTTATAGGATTCCACGGGGAAAATATGAACCAACTATTTGTCGCCGTAAATCTGTGGATGTAATTTTTACGGAATCTCTTCGATACTACGCAGAACGTCTAAAACACAGAGTACAGAATAATATACATAGGAATCGAACGTAATTATTGGTACGGAGAATGCATAGAAAAGAAATATTGATCGGTAAAAATTTGATCAAAATTTTTATAATGGTTTGAAAAGGAAAAAAGAAAATGAAAATTATATCCAAAGACTCACCTCGTCGTAGATGAAATTATCAATTTCCTCGAGGGGCCTACCGTAAAGTTCAGTTGGAAATGGTTCGTATTTGTTTGGAAGCACCGCACCATCTTCGACCGACATTCGCCTTTTCGGTTGAAACCCATAATCTCTGACCAACTGCACGGTTCTGTTCTCCAATCTGTCGAGACTTTCTTTCGTGAACAATTTCACCGTTTGTTTATTATTTCCCGTCGGAGTTTTAACGATCGATTTGCCGACGGTTATACCGTTTTCATCTCCGTTCCTTCCATAAAAAATTTCTCCGGCGTTCGTTGTCCGAGGAGTACCAAGAGAATCCACTTGGATCTCTGCGCTTCCGGAATCGCCGGTCCCAGAATCGGCCGAGGTACCACCAGCTGCTGCGGTTAAAGGAGGACGCAGTCTAACCACGTCCCTAGATTTTGAGATTTCATGAATTTCATGAATTTCATTAATTTCATTAATTTCATTAATTTCATGGATTTGGTCCATGGATTTATGAAGGATCTCTTTCGAATCCAATCTACCAACGGACAAACATTTTTCCGATTCGAGAAGCTCCGATTCGTCCAACCGATTTTCACTTCTGAAACGTTCCTCTCGTATCGCGAATTGAAGCTCGGCATCCGAAACGGACGATCTCGAACGCCTATGACGAGTTTCTTCGGCGTACGAAGTTATAGGATAATTCGGAAAAATTGGCGAGGGTGTTTCACTGTTCTCGTATTCGCGTCCGGTGTATTCCGGAGGACTGAGGCCCGTGTACGGTGGTGGTAACGATTTGTCCACTTCCGGAGGCGAGATCGGATCGCATTCGCTGGTTTCGCTCGCCGGGGAGATAAGTATCGAAGCAGAGGTCGACGCGAACATCGAATCATCCTCCTGTCTTCTCCTCCCAACGAATTCGTTATTACTCGAATGAGGTACTTTAGAACCATTGATATCCGATTCCAACCATACAGTTTGCTCGGAGTGGTCGGTTGTTGGTGGAAAATCACGGTGGGATCCTCTATGAAGAACATCGGATACCGTACGACCGCTCCGTTCTTCCTGTTGCTCGTGTTCTTTCGAACGAATCCGTTCGATCGACGACGATCCGTAACGATCGGTTCGTCTCGAGGATTCGTCGAACGTGGACGACGATTCATGTTCGTAACGAGCCGTGGTCGCCTCTTCTCCTCTTCTCGATGGTTGAGGTGTTCTCGAAATCGAAATCGAAATCCCAATCCTTGAACGATCCAACAGTTCGAATTCTTCTCCGATGCCTCTAGGCAGATTTAAACTTCTCTGGCTTCCGATCTCTCGTGGCGATCTCTCAACAATGTTATCCCGGCCGGGACCATGGGATCGAGTAGGCTCTTCTGACGAGAATCGAACGAGCTCTTCTCTGAAGAGATTCGTCGCGTAAAGGCCCGCCACTCGAGGTCGATTAGCGAAGCCATTGTCCTCGGAGCCGTTGCTCGGAGGGTTGGGAGAACCTTTATATCCCTCACGGCCACCTTTCGAAGGTATCATTGGAATCTTTGGTTCCTTGGTTCAACGAAATTTGTATCTTTCATCGTGGTTCCTTACGGTTCCTAAACAAACCTTATCTCGTTCCCGTTCCCGTTCCCGTTCCCGTTCTCCTTCTCCTTCTCGTTCTCGTTCTCGTTCTCGTTCTCGTTCTCCTTCCCGTTCTTCTTTTCGTTTTCGTTTTCGTTTTCGTTTTCGTTCTCGTTTTCGTTACCGTTTCCGTTTCCGTATCCGTATCCGTATCCGTATCCGTATCCGTTTTCGTTTTCGTTTTCGTTTTCGTTTTCGTTTTCGTTCTCCTTCTCGTTTTCGTTTCCGTTTCCGTTTCCGATTCCGTTTCTGTTTCCGTTTCCGTTTTCGTTTTCGTTTTCGTTTTCGTTTTCGTTTTCGTTTTCGTTTCCGTTTCCGTTTCCGTTTCCGTTTCCGTTCTCGTTTTCGTTTCCTTTTATTTTATTCCGATTCTATTCTATTTTATTCTATTCCATTTAATTTCGAATATAGCAACTTTTTCCTTTGAGAAAACGAACAAAAATATTGGAAGCAGATAAAATTGGTTCCTTCTCGAGAACCGTCTTACCATCGTAATCACGGTGGGAGCCAGATTTTCCCTGTAGCTCGTTCGCTACCCGTTTAATGTTTCATCGTGATCCGTTCCATACTCTTGGATGCTTCGTATTCGTAGTTCTTTTTAAATTTCAAAGGATCCAGCTCCTATTGACTGAGCGCGAACTCGAATGTGTGTCGCGGTACACAGTATATAGATTCTTCTTTTTTCGTCGATGACGATCGTGCCGCTGCGACGCGTTTCACCACCAACCGGATAAAAAGCTCGAAAATGAAAGAAATCAAAATGATAATGATAATAATTTCAAAGATAAAATAGGTAAGAAAAAGGGAAACCAAAGGCAAGGAATGAAAAAAGTAAAAAAAGAGAACGAAGAATATAATATACTCGAAAGAGACGTTGCGTGATTTTTTTCCCCTTGGTTCTTTTTCTTTTCCTCAACGACTCGATGATCGATGTACCCTTAATCAGGTCTGTCCTGCGACGTTGTCTCCTCGATATCACTCACGCATGATCCCATGACTGTTCGCATCGCGATGTGAAACGATACAAAAATAACAAGGCGAAATGACAAATAGGAAATATATAAAGAATCGGTCTGTTGCTTACTGGTCACTCGAGTAACGTACAATACTTTCCAACCATATTTATCGTCTCTTTTATCCAAACAGATTTGAAGCTCGCGTTCCGAATAATAGCGTTCTTAATAACGTTTGAATAAGGTGATAACGACGCGACGATGAACGGGGTGAGGAGATAGAAAGAATTAAATGAATAAATTGACGAATAAAGAGCCAGAAGGATCGGAATAATGATATGTATTGCAATTGAGACGAGAGGTCGAATCGAGATGAAAATTAACACCAATGTAAATACAACGAGAAAAACGAGGGTAAACGGAAACAATAGGATAAAGAGGACGATAGATTTGATAAAAAGAAGAAAGATAAGAAAAGAGAAAGGCAAAGATAAAAACAGAGATAAAGGAGAATAAGAAAGGAAACCGTGGTGCACCCTCGTCATATAGTTCGGTAAATTCTGACTCGAACAAGGGTGCAAAATCACGAACGTCCCCGACGAGAACTGTGACGATACTATGGACGAAGTCGATTCGTTTCGCGCGCGCGCGTATCGAACGACCGAGGAAAATGGCTTTGAGGTCTCGCTCTTTCTCTGTATAAGCGAATCTATCTAAACCTAACACGTTCAAATACATCCGTCCATACAGTCCGCACAGTGCACACGCGCATAAGGGGTTATCGCTACCGCGAAACTAGCGAACCACCAGCCTGCACGAATACCTACTCTTTGCCACCCTCCGCGTTATCCCCCACCACGGCTACCACTGACCCCTGCAGGTGAATATTATCTTCACCAAACCTTATCATTCTTACCTGTTTTTTTTCTTTTTTCTTCTTCCTCTTCTTCTTCTTTCTTTTCTTTTCTTTTCTTTTCTTTTCTTTTCTACTTTTCTAACTAACATTATTTTCTTCTTCCCTTTTCTCCAATGAAACATCAAAGATTTAGACAATTAAAGATCATGATTCATAAATGATTTTACGAAACGATTCACTTTTCTATAGTTACATACATAAGTACGAAGCTTTGTATGAATTATTTTTCCTTCTCTCTCTATCTACCTATCTATCTATCTATCTATCTCTTTCTCTCCTTCTCTCTCTTTTTTCTTTTTATTTCTTTACATTGGTTTAAATATTTATTATTTTTTTGGCTTTAAAGATTACTTCTGGTGAATCTTTCGTTTCTATGTCATACATATTATTCGTAAGATTCGTCTGTGATTTTCTCTTTGATCGACATTAAATTTCGAATGAAAACGTCCTAGTTCCTCGGGCTATATACCTATAACTACAAACTGTCTTTCAAATACTTATTGATTTCTTCTCTAGGGTTGTTTTTGCCAGATGAAATATTTACCCGATTGAATGTATAATTTCATTCTTTCGTAACATTGACACCTTCGTATAAATTTTCTTCCGTCTGTTCCCCCTGTACTTTGTACCTTTTACGCTAAAATCTGTTATCGAAAAAAGAATGGGAAATTAACTTAAATAAAAATAACAAATTATTACTAATTATTAAATCATATTTAAATAATATTTATTTTTACATATTTTGTTTCGTGTGTGTGTGTGTGTGTGTGTGTGCTCACGCGCGGGCGTGTGTGTGTTTGCAGCATACAGTTATATGTTGCATACACATCGAATATCATATTTTGCATATATACAAACGTATATTCGGAACCAACATCATATATCATATATGAATTATATAAACATCTGATGTGTGTTATAACGAACGATGTCGTACATACTTCTTAAAGTTTCATATGTTACATTGTTTTTTCCAATCAACACTTGCAGATACTTGATTAACTCTTGTTTCTTTTCTTTTCTTTTCTTTTTTTCTTTTTTTTTTTCCAATCGTATATGTACATAGGTATGCGTGCAAAAAAATAAAATTGATGTTACGCTTAATATTTAACTGTAGATTATTTTTATACTTCTTTTTTTCAGTAATTAAATTTCTTATATTATTACATCTAACATAATGTACTATGCACCACTCTACCCACGTAATACCTTTACTCATACATGTGTTAAAATTTGGTTCGCTGTTGACCTATCGATTCAGCTATAAAAGTTCCTTTTGATCAACAATTTTTCATATAATGTTTTTAAATCTAATGTAAATAATATATTACGTAATATATCGTGTAATAATCAAACAAGATATAGCACTTTATTAACATGTTGAACATGAAAACTGAAAATATAAGAAACTGTAAAAGATATTAAGCATTATAAACGTTATAAGCATTACTTTAGTTGCTTTACAATATCGAATTTCTCTTTTTAAATACATAATAAATGCAAATTAGATTGAAATTTACAACGATCAGATATGTAAAAATTTATGTAATGCAATGAGCTAAAAGTGTTTTATCTATTTATTTGTTCATTTTTAATCATTAATAATTAAAACAAATTTCTTGTTAACAGTTATATGAAAATACCAAAAATCATGTTGGCATAGTGTATCTAATTGTTTGGTTGATACTATGCATTATAAAACACTATATCTCTCATATACTATATCTATATGTATATGTATACATATACATATACATATACATATAGTATATGTATGTATATGTATATTCTTTTAATTAAACAATACAGAATTAGGATCTTCGTTGTCAAGTTGCTTCACGTGCCTTAGAACATCCTTCTTTGTAATAACTCCCAATAGTCGACTGCAAAAAAAAATGAACAAAATAGAAAAAGAAAGAAGAATAATAAGAAGAAAAAAAAAAAAAAAAAAAAAAAAAAAAAAAAAAAAAAAAAAAAA
>SMSQ01022623.1:46709-66953 GCA_019453375.1 Ctenoplectra terminalis | reverse complement strand
AAAAAAAAAAAAAAAAAAAAAAAAAAAAAAAAAAAAAAAAAAATAAAAAAAAAAAAAAAAAAAAAAAAAAAAAAAAAATAGACAATAATAATAAACAAATACATTTTTATATCATATATGAAGCAAGTGATATACAAAGATATAAAAAATAAGTACCCGTTATGTGTAACGAGTGTTTGTCTTAATCCTAACTTTCTAAACATATCCACAACAGTTTCCATGGGTGTTTGGTCGGTAATTGTTATTGGAGCCATATCGAGAATTTTCTTCAATTTTAGTGGTGGAGGAGAATGACTTTGAATGTTGTTTCCGTTTGTGAATAAAACCAATGATTGTCCAGTAATATCCTCCGACATACGTTTAGCATTTGCGATTGCAAGATTTAGATCCCTTCGTAAGACGAAGCCAACGAGATATTGCGATTCTTTCGAAACTATCACTGGAAAACCATTATGTTCGGTTTCTTTTAACAAATTCTCGACATCTTCAACTGTCATTGAATCTTGTGTTAGGACATGAAAGGCTTCATTGCGTCTGAAATAAACGTGAAATTTAATAATTATAAAAGAACTCACTGTTATTTGATTAACTCAATATTATAAAATACATTGAGTTAAAGATATTTTACAGAAATGCAATTACTTGGGTTGCATGACATCAGCTGCAAGAGTAGTGTGCTGAAATTCGTCTTTGCTGTCAAGAAACGGATATCCATTCAAACCAATGTGGGCATCGTAAATACCTTGTTTCCCGAGAGCATCACCGACCCATTTACTTGCCATAGCAGCTGCCATTAACGGTACGATATATCGTACCCCTCCGGTTAATTCAAACATTATTACGACAAGAGATACAGTCATTCTGGTAACACCACCGAGAACAGCCGCGGCGCCAACCATTGCGTATAATCCAGGAGTTATACAATCTACACCAGTTGAACATGCTTCACTAAATATCCAAATATGTGGATAATTGTATGCAAGTTGCTCCATTCCAATACCAACAATACGGCCCATTATCGCTCCCAAACAAAGCGATGGAATAAATAGTCCACAAGGTACTTTCATACCGAACGTAAATATTGTCATAACAAGTTTTAGAATTAATGCTAAAACGAGAAGCCATATAGCCTTATAGACTCCGGGACCAGCTGCTGCAACCTCAATTGCTGACTTTACAGCAGTAAAGTTTCTATTATAATCACTGTATGAACAAAGAAGGAGAGAAAAAAAACAGAGAGAAAAGAAATTTGTAATATATTTTGAAATTAATATCAGCATATGTATATATATGTTTGTGTATATATATATATAAAATAATAATAAATAAAATAATAATAATAATAACAACAACAACGACGACAACAACAACAACAACAAGAATAATAATAATAAGAATAATAATAATAATAATAATATTAATTATAATACTATTAATAAGAATAATAAAAAAGATTTTTACTAACCATAAAATGTCTGCGTTTGATACCCCGCATTGTCTAAATAATAAATAAATCAGTTGGCTTGTACTCATTCGCGTATACGGATTTGGATATCCAATAACAGCAGTGGCAACCGTCACTATTAAAACTTCTGTAACTGGGTACTGACCCAATTTTGAAGTTTTACGATATCGACACCAAAATNGTATATATATATATAAAATAATAATAAATAAAATAATAATAATAATAATAACAACAACAACAACAACGACAACAACAACAACAACAAGNCAGAGAGAAAAGAAATTTGTAATATATTTTGAAATTAATATCAGCATATGTATATATATGTTTGTGTATATATATATATAAAATAATAATAAATAAAATAATAATAATAATAACAACAACAACGACGACAACAACAACAACAACAAGAATAATAATAATAAGAATAATAATAATAATAATAATATTAATTATAATACTATTAATAAGAATAATAAAAAAGATTTTTACTAACCATAAAATGTCTGCGTTTGATACCCCGCATTGTCTAAATAATAAATAAATCAGTTGGCTTGTACTCATTCGCGTATACGGATTTGGATATCCAATAACAGCAGTGGCAACCGTCACTATTAAAACTTCTGTAACTGGGTACTGACCCAATTTTGAAGTTTTACGATATCGACACCAAAATAGGTTTGCTTTGATAAACAAAGTAGCGATCACACCCTATCGAAAGAAAAACAGGAAACAAATTATACTTTAATTATTTAATTATTTAATTATTTAATTATTCTAGTTATTATAGAAGAAAAAGTCTATAGAATGAAAAACTTACACCAATTATTCCAAGCATAACGAATGGTATTAACTCAAAAAAGATCCAAGGTTTATTATATTCGACGTAAAAAAGCACCGAGTGTTCGTTACCAAACGGATTTATAGATCGCAAAATGAAAGCAGCTATCAGAGCACAGAAAAACGACCTCCATAATGTTTTTAACGGAAAATAATAGCTGACCTGTAGAATTTTATTAAACATGTTTAGTTATTATACATTTTAATCTATCGTTCATTTTAACACGTACCTCTTCCAGACTAAAAAGAACACCCCCAATTGGAGCGCCAAAAGCAACTGAAACTCCTGCAGCAGCTGCTGCTGATAAAATTTCTCTTTTCTTTGCCTCGTTTCTGCCATACTTTGGAAAAAGATAAGAAAATATATTTCCTATACAACAAGCTATATGAACCATCGGACCTTCTTTGCCTAAATTTAAACCCGCCGAGACCGACAGAATCAAACCTACTGACTTAATTATTAATGTCCACTTCCCTAAATATCCACGAATAATAAATCCACTTAAAATGGTTTTTATCTAAAAGAAAAAAAAAAGAAAAAAATAAGAAAAAGAGAATAACTTTCAAATGTAATTTAAAAATTACCATATCTTTTAATTCCTTTTTATTCTTTCCATATGTACCTCAGGAATTCCAGAACCACAAGCATATGGTGCAAACATTCTTACTAACGAGGCAGAAAGTGAAGCAAACAAGAGAGCCCAAGCAATGTAAAACATATACGAGATCATGTAAGGTCCTGCGCCATCTTTCGATTGACCGAATACTTCTGGCCATGTCCGCCACTAGAAAAAATTGCGAAAAACAAATTCAAACATTGAAAAATAAATGTAATAAAATAATAAACTAAATATACCTGAGAACAGTTACCACCGTCAAAAGTTGTTTCGTTATAACTCCAACAACATTGTTCTTTATTTAACCAAAATGCTTGCGGACATATGCCAAATTTCAAATCGGTCATCCAGGAAGCCCCTATGTCTATAATACCTGCTGCGACTCCTGTAAAGAGACCAACTAACAAAACACAGAGCCATCCAGACCAAGCATCGTGGGCTCCTTTGATTAAACCCCAAATAGAATCATGTTTTTTCTTCACGATATATCGATGACGCATTCTATCTCGAGCAATATCTCGTTGCCAATCAATTGTGTGAAAGTCCTCGTATTGTCCAATTCCGGGAATATCATCGGAATCAACTGAAACTGAAAGTTGATAGAATACGATACAGAACAAATACAAAATTAAATTGTGTTTTCCTTTTTACAAATTACATATTACAAAGCTACATTACGTATTACTCACTATGAGAAGAAGCATCGTCAATTCGAATACAGTGTTCTGAAAAAATAGTATTCTCACCATGATGAGAACCTACATTACTAACTTCCAGCATGTCGTCGTCGCTGCTTAAATTAGTATCACGTGCAATTGTTCGATTTTGCGATCGTACATCCTCTACGAAGCATACATCGTCTGAATTTTCTACCTAAAATTAATCAAGTTTTTATTATCATCATTATTCTTTATTATTATTATTATTATTATTATTATTATTATTACTTTCTTACTAAATTTCTCCATACTTTAATTTTACCTTTGTATCGACTGACCGGTATGTAGTTAACGAATGCTGATGATTTTGAGAAATTGTATTGTTCGATAATGCTGTACCTTTCAATGGAAATTTCTCCATGGCATTGTAACCTGTAAAACAAAATACAAATACAATAAGAAACAAAAAATTGATTAATAATGGTTAACATGTTTGAAGGTTCTCATAAAAAGAAAAGAAAAAATTAATGTTTTTATTACATAAGCTAAAACTGTTGTACAGAAAATATTGTTTTATAAGTTCTTAGATTAATAACAACGGTCAAACGACGCGATATTTAAAAAAGGTTATTTATTTTGTAATATACTAGAAGTAATTGTAGCTTCGCAAGGCACATAATTACTGCTTCCAAATATAATACTACCGAGCATATTAAATGTACTGTCTTATAAGAGATTATCGTACAATCAAGCTGTACGGTCTGTTGGATAATACGAATGAATAATTCATAGAATGTCTAGCTTAAAACTTAATACAGTTGACTGCATTACAGTTTATATTATATTTCATAGTATCTTTTGTGAAAAATGATTATAAGAAAATTGTTTAAAGAAAAAAAACAACTTTATTCATAACAATATAGCAAATATTTTTTTCATATCTTCTCTTATAATACATCTATTTCATATTATTATATTATAATAATATTTTATATATTATACACACGCGCGCGTGTGTGCGTGCATGTATGTATGTATGCATGCAAGTGTGTGTGCGTGTGCGTGTATCGATAAAAGAATAATAAACAGAAATACAAATACAAATTGTAAAATTATAAAATTGTAAAATTATAAAATTGGATTATTTCAAAGTTAATGGTGAGACTGTCCATGTACATCCATAAAACGTGGAAGAAAAAGGTTTGGGAAGAAAAATAGGTTGAAACGAAAAGATAATTTTTAAAATAAATTATTACAAACATTTGAATTGCGCTTTGAATTTTCTATAACACAATTCTTATTAATTTCAATTTTTCCGAGGATAGAATTAACACCATATTTTCGATAAATCCAATCACCGAGTTGCTCAATCATACTTACCATTTTTTCAAATAGAATGCTTCTCAGCTTGCCATTCATAAATTTCTTTTCTCTTCCTTGTTGCTTTAACATTTAATCATGTCGTTTATCGTTTATCGAGGTAAAATTTTACCCTAAAACTACGAAAACTCTCTTTTTAATCAGAGAGAAACTAAGAGAATCGTACTAACCAAGGACTTGTCAAAGCATTTTCTTTCTCTCTTGCTCACTTAGTTCTGCTTTCTTTCTCTTTATTTAATTAAATGTGTCATCGTACGCCACCTTACGGAATTGTACCGAACAAGCGATTTACTTGGTATATTTAAAAATTTGTTTAGCTATGAAAAATAAATATATAAAAAATTTGTTATAATAAAAACGGTAGAAAAGTTGATTCAATAACTGAAAAATGTTTAGACTAATGTTACGTTTATCGAAAATGTCCTATAAAGTTTAAACTTTAACAATTTACCGATAGACTTGACAAAGAAAAAGAAATTAAATATTTATCACAGTCATTTGCCTTACGATAATCCAATGTAATTTAATATGATTATGATTTGTATATCCTCTACGAACAACTTTTTGAAATTACATTTTTTTAAATATAATGTTTTTAATTACTCTTGTTGAGAAAACAGTTAAAAAAGGGATTTCAAGTACAACGTTGAATAAAGACAATAAAGACAAAAGCTATATTTTTCTTATTGTCTTTCCTTTTTGTTTTTTTTTTCTTTCGTCGATACATTAATGAAAAGTTAAATAATAATAATAATAATAATAATAATAAATCGTAGATTCCATCAATTTTTTGATGTTACGCCGACAGTGATTTTAAATTCCCGATTCTACGCCTCTGAATTCTTCCTTAACATTTGCCGTAACATTTGCAGATCCTTGATATTTAATTGGATAGGCTAACTGATTTCCTTTATTCCAAGTGTAAAGTTCCTAAACAATATATAGAATATACTATAAAATAAATATAACTATAAAATTTATACCCTTACGAAGGGTATTCGTTTTGTTTTTTAAATTGTGAAAATTTTACCTTTGTTTTATGGTTGTAGCTGACTGTTGTAGTTTTATGGTAAGGATTTGTGAATGATAAATGAACAGGTATCGTAATATTTTTATACAGATCGAAGGCCAACCTACAAAAATACATCGTTGTATAATTAAATTTTTCAACTTTATGCATTATTTATTATTTATTTTCTTTCATAAATTTTACCTAATTTTCATTGTTTCTTCTGTAACACTATGAACAGCATAAAGTACTCCTCCAGCAATAAACATTTCGCCAAATTTATGATTGTCAATACTAATGTTCCACGCATGTTGAATATTCATATTATTCGCATCCATTTTTATTACTATCGTATTATTTGATGGTAATCCATATATTATCCATAAACCTATTATTAATGGCAGTGTATGAATTATTTAATATATTGTTATCGAAAAAAATCTTATTTATAAATTAATTACAATAGAATTATATAATTTACCATTTTCATCGACATTGAAATCAACGTAATTAAAATTGTGGTTCGGTGTATACAAATAATTTTTTGTGTTCACCAATAGTCCTGGAAGATGTAATTCACACCGCGAAAACTCTTTACCACATACGTGATCAGAAACAGACTGGAGATTAAAGCGAAAAATTGAAGATCGATTTATAGGATTGTAAAAGAAAGACTTGTTGTATACTACGTGTCCATTTCCCTGAAAATAAATTAAATCTAATATAAAATTATAATAAATTATTTTAAAAGCATCGCGTTGTACCTGAAACGGATATGGTAAAGCAATGGGATAAGAACTAGCATTTTTAAAATGATCTTTCGACTTGTATTCAAAAATAAAAGAAGTGTCATTTTTTCGGGTAACCCAAAGTTTCTCTGGATAACCATCAGATTTAGATGTATCGTGCATCCAACTACCATAATGATCATCCATAGTACCCTTTAAAACAGGTTTTCCCACTGCTTCTATTACACCATCTGTAGAATTAAATCGAATTAGTCTGTAACTCATTTGTTAAGTCCGTTTGTTATACAATACATATTTATATTGAAAAATTGAAAAATTGAAAAATTGAAAACTTTAAGTCTATTTACCTGCTAGTCGTGGTGGAAGTCCGGTAAAATTGACATTTTTGAGCGGCTGAATATTTAAATATTCAGCAACGTCTGTAAAAGTACATCTTAAAACAGGACAAGCTGCACAAGTTTCATGCGGTGCGCATAGTTCCTCTAAATCAACATGTTGCGGTGCTGGCTTTCCATATGTCACATGTTTTCCTATCTTTGATCTTTCCGTACTTTTTACATCGTCTAAAATATTTCAATGTTAATTTTATTTAATTATTTGAAAAGTATAAAGGCTATGAATACATAATAAATAGCTAACCATCGACTATGAATGAACCTTTAGTGGTATCAATATCATTTTTGACAACACAGTGATAGGTACCGTGATCCGATAACGTTATTTTTAAAATCTTCAAACGCATTTTAAGCTAAAAGAATCATTTAAAAATGAAAGTAAATAAAACTAAACCCAGCACAAAGAGTACTATAATATACTACCTTATACGCATCTCTTCTATCGTAAACTTCTATTCTGTACTTGTCAGAAATTTTTAGACGACGACCATCTTCGCGTTCCCAATAAACAATTGGTTCTGGAAATGCCTCGACTTCACATTCTAAAACTGCAGTGCTCTGACTGCGTACACGAATCATTTGATTGCGTATTCGAATAAAAGGGGGAACTGAAACATAATTTTTCCTTATTTTATAATAAAACAAATATATATATTTCATATATATGTGTGTGTGTGTGCGTGTGTGTATATATTTACATTTAACTTGAAGTTTGAATCTTTTAAATGCTTGAGGAGAAACTCCGTTATCAGCAACACAGGTATATTCTCCCATATATTCTCTGTTCACTACACTGATGTTAAACGTATGACCAATTATAGAAGTCACTGTTTAATAAATTATACACGTTTATCGTATAAACTATCATTTATCAAAGTTATTATTAAATATTACACAAATACATAGGTTTACAATGATGATTTTAATTTCATATTACCATGCCAAGATCCTACAGGGATGACGGCACCGTCGCTTCTAAACCACTGAACAATAGGCTGAGGTTTTCCACTTGCCGCACATTTTAATCGTAAATTAGTTCCCTCGTAAACAGAAATTAATCCAGTAGAATTTAATGTTGCTGGTAACATTCGATCGTCTGAAAAGTTTTATGGTTAATATATTATTTGAAAAAATAAAAATGTTAAAGCGTAATTATTGAGATACGAAAGAAATATTTACCCGAAATAGAAGGAGGAATTAATAAATCATTTATATTATGATCATTCATGTTCACCTTCCAGGCTGTTATCCCTGGCCTACCGTCTTGTCCTGGTAAGCCTGGTCTACCAGGAGGACCCATTTCTCCTAAAGTTGTTCACATCATCAACGTATCTTTTTTTTCATCCACGTGCAATTAGAACGAGCGAATTTGAAATAAGATTAAGTTACCGCGCGGTCCAGGTGGTCCTTGAGGTCCCATCTGACCCGGTCTTCCTAAACAACAATATATTACTATATTACTATGTTACTAAAAACAACAAAAATAAGTAATAAAAAAAATATCAACATCAGAAAATTAAGCGCATACCATCCGTTCCGTTTCGTCCAGGCCGACCAGGAGATCCATTTAGTCCTGGTTTACCATTTATTCCAGGTAATCCATCTAAACCGCTACGTCCAGGAATTCCATCGAGACCAGGTTCTCCCGGTACTCCATCTCTTCCATCGAAACCAGAGGGTCCTATGTCACCTTTGGGTCCAATAGGACCAGGAGGACCAGTCAAACCAGGCGATCCTTTTGGACCGGTCATTCCTCGTAATCCAGGAAGACCTGGTTCTCCAGGAGCTCCTGGGCTTCCTGGTGCCCCTGGCAATCCTGGTGGACAATATTTCATCGATGACCGACAAAAGTTTTCAATCGCGTCAAGCTAAAACGAACAATATTTTTAATTAAACGTTTCTTCGTATTCTTTGGATGTTAAGGAAGAATTAATCGTTAACCTGTACACGAGTATCTGCATTTAACCATACCCAATCACGTCCCATAGGAGTGACCGGAGAAGATGCTAAACCCGATTTTGCTATAGGAGGCAATGTTACCTTTTTAGACTCTTTTAACGTGTCTTTCTCTTGCCAAATCTAAAATATAAAAAAGAAATATAAAATATAAGATATAAGGTACAATTTTTTATTCAACATATATCAATTATACATACTCTGGATGTATCTGAAACTTTGTTATCTTCTGTCACAGGCAATGCGCTACTTCGCTTTCTCCTTACTAATTTTTCAGTTTCTAAAAAGTCTTGATTTTTCATTATAAAAACATTTGTTTCGACACTGGCCACATACGTATAAAGATAGATAGATGTTAAGAATTGTACCAAAAATTGAATCAGGATAAGAAACAGAAGACTCCACGGTTGTAATATCCATTGTGTAGATTTCATGGAAGCTTTCTTCTCCATGATTATTATGTATTTCAAATCCTTAAAAATTATTTATTTACTTATTTATTTACGTACCGTTTTTAAAATAACAAAAAGGAAAAAAAATATATTACATTTAACTTACTAAAAAAGAACTATGTATACTATATCTCTGAAGATACATCAAACAAATTAGAAAGAAGGGGAGAGCAAACAGATTCGAATTGGCTGATTGGTTACTATTAAGTAATTTAATGCGGTACTAAACTTTTTTCGTACATATAACATTCATTCGGTCGAAAATTTTAAGTTAATAAATAGAGACTCTAAAGGAAACAATTGATTTATTTGTACATAATAGTTTACCAAAATACTCATCAACACATTCTTAATAAATCATTTCTTAAATATTTTATGAATACGTAATATTAAACGTATTTTCTACCGATAAGTCACTTATTAATCGTTCTAATAAATAAAATAAAAATTTTATATAAAAAATAAAACCCATCGTTCGATCGATTCAATGTAAACTAACGCACCTGAAAACCTGTACCTCAGCCGGCAGGTACCAATATTCTGATGATTACGCATGCGCGATTTACACATTGCTCTATTAGGAAAAAAATAAGTGTTGAAAGAACTACTAGTTTTTTACGTTAAATATGGCGGTAAATTTAAACTGATCAAATTATAAATATGTATACAAATGTGTGTCTGCGTGTCTGCGTGTCTGTGTGTTCGTTCGTTCGTTCGAGCGTGTGCGCCCGCCCGCGTGTGTGTATTATCATAAAGGTACAAATAATTCTATGTTTATATACAGAGACAAACGTAATGATATAAAAATGATTCCTTCAATTTTTCTTACGATCTTCTTCGTCATTAAGTAACGTTATTTCTATGCTGTTATGACTGTTTTCTGCTTTTANAAGTCACTTATTAATCGTTCTAATAAATAAAATAAAAATTTTATATAAAAAATAAAACCCATCGTTCGATCGATTCAATGTAAACTAACGCACCTGAAAACCTGTACCTCAGCCGGCAGGTACCAATATTCTGATGATTACGCATGCGCGATTTACACATTGCTCTATTAGGAAAAAAATAAGTGTTGAAAGAACTACTAGTTTTTTACGTTAAATATGGCGGTAAATTTAAACTGATCAAATTATAAATATGTATACAAATGTGTGTCTGCGTGTCTGTGTGTGTGTTCGTTCGAGCGTGTGCGCCCGCCCGCCCGCGCNAAATTATAAATATGTATACAAATGTGTGTCTGCGTGTCTGCGTGTCTGCGTGTCTGTGTGTTCGTTCGTTCGTTCGAGCGTGTGCGCCCTCCGCGTGTGTGTATTATCATAAAGGTACAAATAATTCNAAAAAAAAAAAAAAGTTGTAAAAATTTTCACTAAATTTCATAATATAAATAAATCATTATGAAAATGGAAATACCAATTGTAACGAAGCTAAGAAATACCTAGCTACTTCGCAAGCAGGTTTATCTCGAACAACGCTATCAAAATTAATTTTTTTTTGCTCCAATGCTTGCAATACTCCAATTATATGAGACGCATAGTCATGAATTCGAAATTCGGGCCTAATTTCAGCCTCTGATAATTTTGATTGCAAAGACGCGTGCCACCTTGCTACAGTTTGATCTAATTCTGTTCTAACATTAGATTCTTTAAAAATCTCTTTCATTCTGTCTTCGATTAATGTCTGATAATCCGGCAAAGAATAGAATATATTAATTTCCGAAACTGAAGATTCACACCAATTGTTGCACGAATTAGGAGACTTTGAAATAACATCGAGCGAATTTTTACAAATTGTCGATTGCAACGTAATCTCAGCAGGTGAGCAACTTCTACTCGTTATATCTTCGATATTATTTTCACTGGAATTCTCTTTATTCTGGGACACGCGAAAACCCAATAAATCGATAGCAATATTTGTCACGGCTTCGTATCGAGAATTATCATTTTCTTTTTCCACACCATTGAGACACTGATCAAAATTCTTCATAAAATCTTCTACTTCCTCTGCAAAAATAATTATATTTTTGTACATCGGTGTGCTATAGCAGTATTTTTGAAACATAGCAAATTTGTTTCAATTTAACTTACGTTTTTGCAAATGTTTAAATTTCTGTTTCGTTTTTAAATTGATATCCTTTTTTGTAAACAATTCAGTTTCACGTAAAACGAGTTTTGTTAAACATTCTGGTTTACATAATTTTGATGTAAATTTACGTTTTTTCTAAAAATAAATAAATAAATAAATAAACAAACAAACAAACAAAGAAAAAAATGTATACAAGTAAGCGTGTACAGAATTAATTCAAGTTGAAAATGTTACGGGGAAAAGAGATAAATAAAAAATGATCATTTATACACACCGAACCAAATTTTGTTTCTAAAAAAGAAATGTAGTCAGGAAATTTCAAAATAGATGAATTATCGGAGAAAACATGCTTTACTCCTTGAATAAGTGGCATTGGTTTCCAATCGTATTCATTTATGTCATCCGCAGAACGTATTGATATTTTTGCTGTTCGATTCCTAATAAAAGCACGAACGTTTGAATTTATTTAATGTTATGTATTATCGTATAATCGATAGAATAGCCTTTTAACAAGTACCCTCTTTTCCGCACAGTAGGTAATTCTTCTTTCCATTGTACATTATCCGACTCGTTCGATCGAACAATTTCATCTTCTTTGAAAATATGATTTAACCGTTCGTTATGCTTTAATTGAACATTAGTTTCAAATTGTACCGTATTTTTATCACTGTTCCGACTACTCTCTTTTATTTGGTTCATTTGTACTAAGTCTTCATTTTGGCATCCCTTTTTGATTCGATGTACCTCTTTGTAGTTCTGAATCAAAGAATTTTGACCATCGGCATCTTGCGCTGCATTTTGTTGAGTATGTTGCTTCTCAAATATGTTTTTTCTAGCGACAGTTTCATTTAAAATACTATTTTTAACAAATGAATCTTCATTATTGTTATTTGTCATGTTTTCTTTATCCGTAACTTCTAATTCATTCACCGAGAAATTATTTTCCATCGATGAAAAATTGTGTTCATCCTCAAACTCATCGTGCATAAGCACGATAGACTCGTTATCGGTTGGTAAAGTAAGCGAATGATATCCCGAAGTTCCAGTAGCGGGAGTTTTTGGTTCCGAATATAACGATAAAGAATTTCTTCCTTTTTGAACACGAGAATCAAGTATGCAAGTAAAATCATACGGCGTTAATTCATCTACTAACATTCCGCTTATATTTATACTTTGGTTACACCTTAAAATTAAAAATAAGCTATTATAAAAGTATTAAAACAAAATAAATCAGTACCTACCGAAAATCATATTTCTTTCCAACGACTTCTCCCAAAATATCATATACTTGAATAGGAATATATAATTCTGTCATACTATTTTCCAATTGCGTAAACCTATGACTCAATAATTTAACTTTCCTTTGCGTTTGAAATTGATTCTTTTTATCGATATGTTTTCCAATATCTTCTTCTATGTTAATAATTACAAAATTTTCAAAATCGATACAAGTTTTCTTGAAATTTTTTTTTTCTTTATTCATGGACTTTTTTATTTCTTCTTCCCTAACGAAAAAATCAACAAACTATGAAATATCGTATAAGAAGATTACAGGATGAAACGAACAAGAATCCATTTTTTGTCTGTCGCGATATAATAACATTATTCGGATACTCCTCCTTTTTCTCTTCTACTTATAATATTTATTTTTGACTAAATGAAAGATAGATAATTACTCGTAGCCAAAAAATGTTTGTTTCAAAATTTCTGTTTCATCGAGTAAACGTTCAACTCTTCGTACGTATACATTAGTCGAATTTTGAAGAACAAGCGCTGCTTCTCCAAAATTAATGTCACACGGTTCTTCTAACAACGCATAATATTCTTCTAAAATCTAAAATAAGAAACAATAATATTCTCTTTACGTTCGATTAGAATATATTTGACGGTAGAATATACCTGAGATAATGGAAATTTCCAATCAGCAAGATCCTTTGCTGGTTTCATAAGCTGTATGCTAATGTCTTGTAAGGTAACCATTTTCGATGCGAAAATGGTTTTTTTTTTCCTTTTCTTTTTCTTTTTTTGTAAAGGTTTTAAATAATTATAAAAAGATTAAGCATAACATTTTGTATAAGACGAAATCATCGAATTTTATTATTCAAAAACATATGTCTAAATCGTGAATATTTTGTATCGGACACATGTTTTTTTTCCCTTTTATTTTTCTTTTATTTTTCTTTCTTTTTCCGACGAATATTCAATCAATTCAATTTACCCTGCAGTTGGACAGACATTGGAGATATCGATCATAAATTATACGCGTAGTAGATTGTGAATCACATCGAATAATTAAAAATTACATCGTTTCAAACATTTTCATGTATGTAAATACTTACCAACCTATGTCCGTAAAATAATAATAGTTTAAATTAAAAATCATTATATAATTTTAATTTATAATAATATTTAAAATTAAAAATTAAAAATTAAAAATTAAAAATTTGTTGAAAATTGTTTATAAGCGTTTAATCGAATACTGTGATATAGAAGAAAATTGATATATATTTTTTTTGCTCTTTTTTCGTTTTTTTTCTTTAAACTCGATTAAACAAACAAACAAACAAACAAACAAACAACGTAAAATATTGTTCATATGTAAAGATATAGTATTCTAAAATTTGATTACAGTTTATAAACTATTATATTTAACAACGTTTGAAACAAATGTACATTTGTACATTTTACTTGTGATATTTTAACGAAACGAAACGAAACGAAACGAAATGAAATTCAAATATTTATGTAACAAATAAATAAATAAATAAATAGATATCCATTAATAGTGCCATCTCTGAATTGTACAAAGTACTGAAACGATCGTATCGATAAATAATATGGTTAATCTCCGTTAGTCCATAGTTCGCAACACTTATGTCTTTCGAGATATTTCATAGTAGATAAAATTGTTTTTATAGCCCATTTATTAAAAATATTTTGTTGCCCCGTTGTCTTTGCAATCATCGCGTAAAGTATTATTGAAGAGAAAACTTGTAAGAAAACTCATGTTTTTGGAAATGTCATTGGCATGATTGTTTATCCACCATTTTGTTTTGCTGTCGTCCTCAGAGTTTTTCCTGGTACCGTGGCCTATTTTACGATGAACTAGATTGACTCAAATTAAAAAATATCGTAAAATCAGACAGCACTCTGTGGTTGGAAGAAAAATTATATTTAATAAATTTGAGTCAGTTTTTTTTAAATGAACGTTCCATTATGAAGATTCGTGAAATTTCGCCTCGAATTTTGACCCAACTTTCCTGACTTTGGTCAAATGGCGATTACTAGATAAAACGAACAGTTTTCGCGTCATTCACCACGTAAGTTTAATATTATAACTATAATATTTAGTTGTGATAGTTTATAGAATTATCCGAGTGTAATATTTTTTACCTAAAAATTGTTTGAAATCGTTTGAAATAATTGTTTTCTAATATTTTGTACCCTCATAATATTCTTAATCCTTTTTATCGTCACTATTTGTGCAGTATTTACCTTGATCAGAAGTTAAATACATGCGAGTTATTCAATTTTATTACCGTAGAATGTCGGGTCAGAGCGGAGGGCATCGCTTACGGTTATCCAAACTCAACGATCAGCTGACGTGCAAATTATGCGGTGGATATTTCATCGATGCCACTACTATTATAGAGTGTTTGCATTCGTGTATGTGTATTCTTCTGTCGTTTCCTTAATCCTTTTGTCCGTGGTGAATAAATACAATTTCATCATTGCAAAAGGGTTGAGCGATGATTCCAGTGTATCGATGTAAGCGGCGATTAACGTCGCGCTACAGTTTGCAGGAGCTGTATCGTCAAGTATCTGGAGAACAATAAGTATTGTCCGATATGCGAGGTTCAGGTGCACAAAAGTAAACCACTACTCAACATTCGTCCAGACCACACTTTGCAGGACATTGTGTATAAATTGGTACCTGGATGTTATCAAAGTAAGTTCTATGATTAACCGGAAAAAAAAAAAACGTAACGTTTACGATTAATTAAAATATTTATGCTTCAGACGAGATGCGGTACAGGAGAGAATTTTATTTGAAACATCCCGAAGCGTGCGCTCAAGTAACATCTCCGGAAGCAAGAGGAGAACCAACCGAATCGCATATATATTCTCCAGACGAATCCCTTAGTTTATCATTAGAATATTTTAATCCATCCAAGGATGTTAAAGGAATAGGCGTAAAACCTTTGTTAAGGCGGTATCTTCGTTGTCCCGCTGCAGTAACCATTTTTCATTTACAAAAGCTTATACGAGCTAAGTATGGGTTAACCGATGCGCACAGAGTGGATGTAATGTATAAAGAGGAACCGTTGTGTAGTAGTTACACATTAATGGATGTAATGTATATTTATCATTGGAGGCGAGTAAGTATCTAAAGTTTACATTGTTTACAATTGGAAAGTTGAAAAATTTTTATTTTGTAAATGTTTCGTCATATTTATTTCAGAAAGTGCCATTGCATTTAAGTTACAGAATATTTGAATCTTCTCCGAAAAGATTAAAACTTTCCGAAGATAATGTCAATTATAAAACGTCTTTAGTTCACGCTGGAATCGATTCTGTTGAATCGAAAGAAGGAAAATCAACAAAGAGGGAATGGAAAGAAGTTCAGTTAAAAATTTCTGAAACTGGTATAATGAGTATAACTGATATAACGGACCAACAATTTAAGAAAAGTGCAAAAGTTGAAGAACCTATTACTGGTATCGAAACTGTAAATACTTCAATAGTTGAAGAAAATGCTAGTAGAAAAAACATATCTGATGTCGATAAAGAAAATGAACAGTCTTCGGATAGACAAAGCATTAGCAGTTCGGATATTTCTTCCAAATTAAATGAATTTAACGAGCAAAAAAGTTCTAATAAAACAGAAATTACAAAGACTTCGACAAAAGATATAGAAAGTATAACGATGAACTCTAAATTCGAGGAAGAATCGAAAAATCGGTCGGATAATAACAATGCTGAAGACAATACAATTTTACAAAAAGATAATCAATCGCAAGAAATGACACGATACGTTAATGAAAGTGAAACAAGAAATAATAACATTGAAAGCAGAGATCAAAAAGAATCATCAAAAAATAATAATAATAATAACAATAATAACAATAATAACAATAATATTAATAATATTATTATTAATAATAACAACAACAACCATAACAACAACAACAACAACAATAACAACCACAACAACAACAACACCAACACCAACAACAACAATAATAATAATAACAACAACAACAATATTGTGGAGAATAAATTGGAAACTTCCAAGCAAAATTCAAGGAACGAGATAAAATTTGTAAACACAGGGTCAAAAATCAACGCTCTAAGCGTGAAATTGCAATTTCAACCGAAAACTGGACAAATTCACAGTAACAATGTTTCTTCGAAGAAGATTCTAAAAGATAGAAAGATTATACCGCAATCGTCTAAAAGGGTAGACATAAAGATCGGTGAAAATTGTTTAAAAACAGTTGAATCGAAAAATTGTGGCGACAGTTCGAAAACACAAATCACGACAAATAATTGTGGAATCACGATAAATAAATCATCGATTCCATATTCGACAAAAATGATATCGCAAAAATCTATATCCGAATCGCAGAATATTACTGATCCTGTTTTAACAACATACCCAAGCACTTCGGTTAATTCTGATCTAAAAGATACTGAAATGAACATAAAAAATGTGCAATCAATTGATCGAGATGGATGTTCCATTCAAGTGGAAAGTACTATGGAGAAAAAATCATACGTATCGGATCAGGCTTCGACGGAATCTTCTCAAAGGACGAATGGACAAGCAAGTACGCTTTCTCAGAAATTACCGTTCACGCAGGTTAAATCGATAACGAACGATAATCTCGCATCTCTCAATCTTTCAGCATCGTTATCCGTATCTGTTGTTAATGGAATCAATACAGCTTCTACGTCAACAATAAATCAGACTACATCTACATTTCCTTATACAGTTCAGGATTTAGTTAACAGTACGGTGTTAAAAAATTCACTCAAGAGTTTGACAACATCGACAACTCAAAAATTATCTGTTACCACGATTTATGAAAACGAAGTACCTACGAGCTCGGTATCAGAAAATCCTACAGCATTTACCACATCTTCTATCAATGTTTCTTCTTTAAAAACCAATTATCCGAGTCTAAATACAAGTTCTTCGAACGAATCAACTTTAAAAACGAACTTGGAAATAACCAATACATATTCGGTACCTCCTTGCCCCGATGCTATTCCAATTTCCTTAATGAAACCAACGATTCGTAAAAATGAATTAATCACAAAGGGTTCTAATTTGAATGAAATTTGTGCAAAAATCGGAGCATCTGGTTCAAAAATCAATGATATTTGTGCTAAAATTGGAGAAAATTCTAAAGAGAAAAACAAAACGGAAACAAGAAGTAAATCTGATATTCCAGATTTGTTAAAAATTGGTAGAAAAAATGGTTCGCCATCGATCACTATTGACACGACTAATAAACAACAGCAACAGCAACAGCAACAGCAACAGCAACATACAAATATTCCTAATGTGCCGGTTTATGCATCTAATAGCAACGCAATTACAACAGAAAGCAAAAATATTTATTCAAGTGTAAAGGATAGTCTTAAAGCTACTTCGTTAGTAACTGCTTCGCCAATGGTAACATCCCACTCTTTACAAAAAGTTCTTTCTTTCTCTAAAAAACAAAATCAAGCAGTGGGTTACAAAACCCTTCGTGATCCTCCAAGGTGTTGGAATCCTATACTTTCCAAGAACAATTATGTAGCAGTTAAAAATCAAAGTAAAGAGATACAAAATCAATTACATCAAACCACACTTTTTGAAAGAAGCAAAACGATTCAGTCGAAACCTGCTAAGATTTTTAAAATGAGAAATATGCCAAGATATTTGGGTAATCCTGCCTCTGGAGTGAAACCAATGTATGGAATTGGTAATGAATGTAAAGAAAAGGAACAATTAACAATGACATCGACGACGACGACGACAAACACGTCTAGCAGCTCCAAGAACGGGAATTTGAGTATGATGAAGATAGATCCAAAAACTCTATCTCCAATTGTATCGACAGCTAATTCACCCATTGTTTCACCGCCTCCGTATTCTCCTAGTGCAAGGAATTATCCAAATCCTCCATTCTCAAGAGATATTTGTAGAAGCACTGGTTCACCAATATCTCCAAAGAACTCTCCAGTAAATATGCTTTCAACGAGTCCTTTTATACCTTCTCCAACACCAAATATGAATCCTAGACTAATTTACCCTCATTTTCCACCACCATTTCCAGATGCCACCAGATTTCCAAATCCTTTGATACGTTCACCAATAGGAATTCCATCTCCCAGTGCCTTCCATAGTAGTTTACCTCCTTCGATTAACAAATTGTATCAACGATCTAGTTATATTCCACAAACCACTGGTTTTTCTCCTGTTTCACAACCCCCAACGGTTCAAAGAATACCACCGAGCACTTATTCCTCCCCTAAATCACCTAAAACTACCTCTCTAACAGCAATTTCCCCTTCATCTTACAGTTTGGTCAAACCTGAAACACAAACTGTTGCAACAACATCTCTCGAGACTAATAACCTGCTTCTTCCAGAAAATACATCACAGGAAGATGTGAGTGCGTTTAATTTGTCTAAGACTGGAAGTTTTTGTAACACAGAGACCGTTAAGGTATCGACCGAAATCGTTCGAAATTCTAAATCGACGTCACTTTCTCCAACCTCCTCGAGTATCGGGCAGAATAAAAACACGTTGACCATTACAAGTTCTAAAACTAAGTTAGAAACTTCTCCGGTTAGTATTGGAGATCAGGATCAAAGCAAGGAACGATTGGAAAAAGAAACTGTAAAAAGTAAAGAACAAAATTTATATCCTTCGAAAGGACAGAATTTTGAGAAAAGTCGATCCGCTGAGAATAACGATGATAGTGTAAATATAATAAAAGAGAAACAAACTTCCCAAGTTAATGGAGATATCACCGGTGAAGGTAAAGAGGAAACGATAACAGAGAATATAATGGAACAACAGAACGAGCAGGATGAAACGAAAATTATGAAAATTTCAGAAAAGATTGCCGAAAAAGAAGAACTCAAAAAAAAGGAGAAATGTGAAAAAACTGAGAAACAACAGAACAATTCTGAGACTCAGAACAACAAAGTAGAGACATAATTTTTTCTTTTATGTTTCTTCATAACACATCGGAGTATACATGTATCGCTACGCTTTATTTTAAACAAAACATTTTATCAAATTGTAATTATTCATATTTCAGACTTCCAACAAATTTTTCCGTGATGTGCTTAGTATTAAACAATTGCATATTTGTTATTTTAATTATTACAATTTTTATACGCAAAACATTAAACATGTTAAACCAATGATAGTATGTTTAATGTATTGCTAATATCAAATTCTTATTTTACGACCAAAAATTGTAGTAATTAAACATACAACGTGTGCTTGATTTGAATAAAAAAGAAGAAGAAAAAAAAAAACACGACTAACTATACTCAAAATTACATCTGATATAAGGACTGTGTAAAGATTATATAGGAAAGCGGAAAAAAAAAACAAAAAAAAAA
>SMSQ01022623.1:19736-44736 GCA_019453375.1 Ctenoplectra terminalis | reverse complement strand
AGAGGGACACCCAATGAATTGCACGTGTCCAACTGAAAACCATTTTCATTAATAAACGTGAATAAAGTGTCTCCGGATAAAATGATCGGTGTTCTATTCACCGGTCAATTACCTTTACGCAATAATCTAACTGCCAGTCTATATCAACGATGTGAGGTAGATTATTGCCTATCAATTCCAATTGAGATTGTATCGATGTTTTATGGTGAATGTATACTTCGCATAATTTCTTAATCCTTTTTTCATTAATATATATACAAGTTAAAAAATTTCTTAAGCTTTCTTCGTCTAAATCATGCCGTGCAGCTTCTATAAGCAAACATACCACATCGGCGAAAATCTTCTTTGTTAAAATTGGTTTTGCATCGGATGTTTTAGTAATACCTACAATTATCATTAGTATAAATAATATTGCCAATTGATTTTACTTACGTTTTGCAATTATACTAAAACGGATACGTACATTTTATTTCAGTAAGATTTTCATATATGTATGAAACAGCCATTTCTAAAATCTGTAGAAAATTGTCATGGTTAAAAATATTTTTATTTAAAATATTAGTAAGACCATCGGTGGTATCTTTTGATAATTCCATCATTATATCACAAAGTACTAAAATTCAAATAAACGGAAATTAATTAATTATCGTAGAAAATAACTCAAATAATTTAGTTGCTTGCACAACGCGCGTGTGTGTGTGTGTGTGATCATACCTAATAAAAAAACTTTTAGTTTCTATTATCATTATTCTTATCTCGAAACAACGTTTCTTTTAAAAATATTAAACGACTGATTATTTTGATCGCATCAAAAATAAAATGCACAAGTTACTGCAGAGTTAGTGCAGAGCTCGAAATATTTCGTTCGAAAGGAATGCGAGTTCGATTGATCGTAGCAGAAGGTACGCGCCATCTTCTCACACGCATTTTCCACTCTGATATACTATTTGTCAAAACGGTCACGCATGCTGATCGGATCGTATCGGTACAGGCGATTAGAACGAATATCTGCTAAAAAAAAAAAAAAGAAAAATTTTTTATTTTTATTATTCTTAAAAGTTTAATGAATTTTAAACGTATACGTTGCACGTATATAAACATTGAAAATATATTGTTATTTATCGTAAACAAAAATTTGTTTCACAAGAAATTAAACAATTAATCGAAGAATCCATAGACGTGATTACCAATGTAACGATCGCTACATATGTACATATACTATAAAAATGCACCCGCAGTTACAAAGGATAGGGAATTTTATAAAATTATAACGTAGAGCGTACAGTTTGGGATTGTTACGGAAGTATCAGATAATAAGAAGCGAACAAGAATATCAGAGTCTTAAGAACATTTATGACATTGGGTTCAACGATTACATAAATTTCATACTATATTTTATACCAGATAATTACAATATTTGTATTATACAATATTTAAGACATCTATTTTTGTATATATTTAACAATTAAATATTAAACGTTTAAATTTCTTAAAGGTTCAATACCTATGTTACAAATTAAATAAAATTGTGCAATTGGAAAATTTTCTTAAGTATTTGTTAATAGATACCATAAATGTTAATAAGTTTATGTAAAATTTTCAAAGATAGAATAATTATTTAACTGGTTCTATATTTGAATTAATTAATAATTTGAATTAGTCGTAGTATTTTGGTAGGAATAGATTTTTACCCATTATAGTAAGTAATTTTCACATATTTCCGATTTGAAACGACATATTATTAAAAAACGGAAAACATAATAATATAAAACAAAATGATAAAGATAGAAATATTTAAATTTTAGCAACGATCGATTATTGCAAAGTTAGACGAGGAAGAAATAAACGTACGCCTGCGCTACGTTCTCTGTATATTCTTTTATTATATTTCAAGTATATTTGTATTTGTGGAAACCGCATATAATATTAGAAACTAAATATGTAGCATACTTTTTTTTTGTAACATTTTATATACGATGTTTTAAAGTGCGTTATCGCATAGAAAAGAAAAGAAGAAAGATCAGAAAGATCAGAAAAGGAGATCGTCAAAAATGTACGACAATGTAAGTGTACGATGAACGATAGAATTGCTCGGTATAAAGTATAGTTTTATTATATCGCTACATTATTATTTATTCTATTCAATCCTCGTCTCGATCATTTTTATTCTCTGTATCGATAAATATTTAATTTAAATGATAAAAACAACGCAAAAGAAGATACAAATTTTACAAATTAACGATGAATTGTTTTGCAGAAAGGATCGGTGTTACATTTCTTACTGATATTAATTTTATGTGCAGAAGTACACGCTATAAACGCGAGACATCTTATTAAGAAAAGAAATTATAGCGATCAAAGTGTAAGAGGTTATTTGGCAGAGGTAAAGAAAAAGTAAACAAACATAATATTTATTATTAAAAGGTACAAGTGAATTTGAATTTTTGTTTCTAGCGGACTTGTTGGTGGAACGAAGTTTGTAAAGAAGAATTTCATAGTAAATTTCGATGCCGTTGCCCAAGGTGGTCCTATTGCCGTGCTCCTGGTAGATATTACGACGCGCATTGTAGTATGACACGTACCGGATATATTTGGACTCAACCAGATACTTTGACCATCGAAATTAACAAATGAATCACTTTGATCAATTTTTTATTAATCCTACAAAAATCTGCTAATCAAAAATTGAATAACATTAAACTTATCTATCTCTAACTTATGTATCTTATAGAAATTAATTTTTATGTATACATTATTAGATAACTAATTATATTATATTATATTATATTATATCATATTATTTTCTAATCGTATCCCCCCTGCATCTTTTTATAATACATTTAAATATATTAAGTAATAGTAAGTTATATAAGAATTTCCATCTCTTTTTTATTTTGCTAACTAGAAATTAATAATTAATTGTAAATCGATTACAAATGTTTCTATAGATTATTAAGTATCTTTAATAGAGAGAAATTAGAATATCAAAGTCGCAACAATATTATCAATTAAACACACATGTACATGTATATTATTTGTATTGCAATGGAACCAGAAAAAATTACATTTTTTCTTTCTTTCTCTTCGAATTAAAATGTTATCCTCCTTTAGTTGAAAATAAAAAATTTGTTGTCTCTTATATTTAATGTTATTTCGTCTGTTCCGGTATACTCTAAACAAAGAGAATATATAATAGTTTTTATTATATAAATATTACAAAATAATTTTATCGTATAATCTTGTTTTATATTTATTTATTCAAAATGTACAAAAATTCAAAGATTCAAAGATTATTTAAAAATTGCATTTAATTAAAAATATTATGAACAACACTCCTATAGTATAATGACAATATAAATATAAGTTAGTTAAAATAACGAAATGCGATACGAATACAGGTTAAATGTACAATTTTATTTTATTTTTTTTTTTTTTATTTTTTTTTATTTTTAACAAGCAAATTATAAATTTGCGAGAAAAAAAAGAAAAATATGATCGCTAATAGTGTCGTCGACAAGTAAATGATGTACGTATATGTATGTATGTACGTACGTACGTACGTATTTATAGAAATAAGAAGTGGTTTCATAGAAATAAGAAGAATAGCTGTTATTTTAATTTTAATTCAATTATAAATATAAAATTTAATAAATAATTTTAATTACAAACGCTATAATCCTTCGTACAGTGTTCCGCGTGTAAAGTTGGTAGGTTCTTACAAGTATCTCCGTCTATTTCTTCGCTATAAACTTTGTTTTATTTTACTATACTATACCATACTATATGTATAACCGTGTTATACCATACTATACCGAAAGATTTAAAAATTTCGATTAATCGAAAATCTTAAGTATATCGATATTCCAAGTATTTTATATGTATACGTAGGTAATTAAATAGATACACAATATGTACTCATAAATTCCCTCAAGCATCTGCATAAAGATTTGGATATTCTGAAAAATATTCTGAAAGTCAGTAATTATTGAATAATTCATATTTTAACGTGAGTACAAATATTTCTACATATTTTATACAATTTCTAAATTTTAAATAATATTATCGTTCATTTTTACGAAATTAATTTCAAATCTTTATAATAATAATAATAATATAGTGTTAGAACTAAATATTTCCATTAATAAATTCATATTGCAATGGTGTCGCATTAAATATTTACATATTTTGAAAAAAAATATGAGTATGCGCATCAATTATTGTTTAAAGATATGTATTCGTTATATTTTTATGTATAAATATATTATCGATACATCTTTAACGTAACGAAACAATTTAAAAACCAATTATTATACAGCATTTCTTTTTAGTTGTATCATATGTATATTAGTGTAACGCTTATAAAAAGTGTGACACTTATAAAATTTACAATAAATATTGTGTTAAAATAGAATAAAATAATATATGAAATTGTTGCAAACTCCATTCATAAATAAATCTAATAATTTATCTCTAGTCGTCCTCTGTTATAGTATCAATTATACTTGTATATACATTACAACTATTACTCAATTAATCATCTTTATATTATATTATATTATATTATATTATATTATAATATATATTGATACATTAGTACAGTAGTATATGTATAATATGCGAAATATAGTTTATTTAAATTAAAAGATGAAGCATTAACCGAGAGTTAATAATTAATTTAAATATTAACAAAAAACTAATGTTCTGTTTTAAGTTGAATTTCTGTATATTTACACGTTAAAAGTAGCGATTAATCATTTGATAAGAAATAAACATTAATTTTAAATATTATACATAGATATAGTATGTTTTAAGAATATACAATTTTTTTAATTATCGCTACTCTTATAATATTCTTACAACAAAACATAATAAACTTTATTTAATAATACATTGTCAAATTCAATTGTTTATCACATTGCATAACTTTTTGCATTATCTAATATTATTTTTATAGTTTGTATTAAACAGTTTACTTTATCATCTATGCGTAGATACTAAAAATATTGCAACTGAATTTGCCGACTGAAATGACAAATATTTATGTTATAGTTTCATCATTTTGTATAATATTTTTACTTCTTAATATTATAGTTATATAATATATAATTAAGAAAAAAACATATGAATATTGCTGTAATTCTTTGTAGATATTAAGAAAATTTTTATATTTTTTTCAAAATATTTATTAAACAGAGCACTGTTTTTCAACTATACATATCAACTATACAAGCATGATATATAAAATATGTTACAGTTATGCAATATGATTTTTATTTTCTAAAATTGTATAAAATTTTATCAGAAATTCCTAGCCGTATTATATATTTTTAACTACTTTTTATATATTACAAATTCATAAGTAAAATAATAAATCGTTGTGATAATTGTACCGTGCCGTATAATTTGTACTAAATCGATAATTAAATGTTAAAAATTATGTACAATTGCACACAGTCGTGTTACTGGTAACGATTTTAAAAATATTTCAAATCTGATTAAAAAAAATTTTTTTAATAATTTCTCTTATCGCATTCATTTTCATGTTTAGTCAAAGATATTTTTGTTAAAAACATAAGATCATAGATCTTGTACGTATTCTTTTTTTTATACAAAGTCATAGTCATATATTTCTTAAGTACGATTGTGATGATGATAATAATAATAATAATTAAAAAAAAAAAAATGTAATTTAACATATATGTAAATTCAATAATAAACTTAGTTAGAACTTTAACATTCTCTTTAAAAACTATACTATAGTAACAAAAAATATAGATACGTTAAAAAAATAATCTTAAAGTGTTTAAAATATCATGAAATATGAATTTTTTAATCATTTGATTAGGACAATGAATGTTATAAAAGAAAATATTAAAGTACAGAAAAAAAGAAATTATTTATGTCTAGTTGAATAAAAGGTAATTCAAAGTAAAAATTGCAAAGAATAACTGTTTAGAATTTTTAATCGATGTACTCATTATCGTCGTCGTCGTCGTCGTCGTCGTCGTCGTCATCATCATCATCAACAAATCTAATGTCCTGGTCGTAAAAAGATCCCTGTTTCATGCAAAATGTTTCTATACCATAATCTGGATTTTGAATATTTAAAGAAGTACCAATATCTTTATTATTTAACTTTCGAATTTGAGCAAAATTTTTTAAAGGACTTCCCGATAATTCTGTCATGGGAATGTTTACTGCATCCTTAATATTTGTAAATGAATGAGTACATTCCATTAATTCTTTATACTTGCGAGACATATTTGTTGCATCCTCGTCTTGATTATTGGAAATTTGTATCCGATTGGAACTTTGTTTTATTTTTGAAAGATCTTTTTGTAATTTTTTGTTTCCAGTAGAATTTAATTTTTCTTTATTATTTTCATCGCTATCCAGCATATTTGTGGGGCTTCCAAGAAGACTTTTCGAAGAATTAGATTCTTCGTTTGATTCATCATCTTTACCTATACAAACCCTATGCAAAATAAAAGATATTAATGCAAGAGTAATTATTTTGTAGTAGTAGTAGTTTTTATCACAGAATGATTTGTAAAATGAAATTTATCTTTTATAGAGATGTATTATAAATTTTATTATTCATTTATTAAATAATATTTATGCACACCGTTATTATTAACTTACCTCCTGTTTGAAATAACACGATACTGTTTATGTTCAAGAATACCAGATACAGATTCCATGCTTACTTTAACGCTAGAATCTTCCAAAAGTTTTTGAACAGGAAGTAATTTTTCGAACGTTCTTGTTCTGAAAGTTTCAAAGATATCATTCATAATTAAATTTCCATGACCAAAATTTCAACAAATGTTTTCTTTTTATTTTATAAATATTTTTCAGTGTTAATATAAAACTGATTAATCAATTTTACGACTTATTTCATAAAATGATTTCATGATTTGTGTCAAGTAGGAATTTACGAACCCTTTATAAAGTAATACAGATGTTATTTAATACTCACCCTTGTTCTAAATCAAATCCAAAATCTTCAAAGCTAGAAAGTTTCATTCTTCTATATTCAGAAGGTGTAAGCGCAGCACCTTCAGTTTCAAGAGCCAAAATAGAGTTTCTTTTGTTTCTGTTAATAAGTGGTTAATAATATATAATAATATAAGTTGTAACATTTTAATTAACCAAAATTATTATAATTGTTGTTGCTGTTGTCATTATTACTATTATTATTGTTATTATTATTATTATTATTATTATTATTATTATTATATATAGCTACCCCAAAAAGAGATCCTCCGTGTCAAGTTTGAGGTCCTCAATTGGTGGAATCCAGACTAAAAAGGCAGGATCCATTCCCAAATAAGATCCTGGAACGGCACTAGCATTTGCTACATTATAATCATAGTAATCCAATTCGAGTTCTAAATCAGGATTTGTTAGACTAAATTCCGATCCTGGACCTTGTAAAAGTTTCTCACGATTTCTTCTTTCTTTTGTTTCCTTTCCACTTGCCAAAGTTGACGAACTTGAAAGTACACTTTCAGGCAAAGAGTCCTGTGTATCAAGAAAGTACGAAATAATAAAAATTGTAACGTTCCTTTGTATTTTATAAATTTTTTTTTTTTAATAAACACATTTACCTTTCTTTCTGAATAATTATTTTCATTATTTTGATAAATTTTTGAAATACTGTTGCTTCTATTATCTTTCAAATTTTCATTATCCATTTTTAATGGTTTCTCATCTACGGTATTATAATCTATCGTTTGTAACCTGCGTAGGAATTATATTATAATTAAATTACAATTTTTAATTTATGTCGCATTAAATAAAATACAGAATGAACTGACTTTACAGGATAAGCATATTTTACTTCTGGTTTATTGTAAACAAGAATGCTGGAAGCTGATAGCAATTTATCACAGTTTGATTTCATCGATGCGATTGTTTTTTCAGGAGAAGTTTCCATTATGTTATTTAACTTTAATGTACTAGAACTCAGTGTAGATTCATCTTTGTACCTATATTAAAAAAATAAAATATAAAAGAAGAAGTAATACCTGTTCTTTAATTTAAATACATTTTTTCTGTTATTAATTTTCCTATTATTTTTTATAATTATAAAAATAAATTTCGAAATATTGTTATTCATACCCTGTTAAGGTTTCACTACTGTTGTAGTGTTCTTCTGTATTACTCAGAGTTTCTTTTCGAGAAGTCTTTGTGGTCGTTTCTAGCATTGAGACGACTTCAGAAATAATTGTACTTGTAGATAGAAATTTCGATTGACCCGTCATTAGTTCTAATTACAAACAAACTTGAATTAGTAAAATATATTATAAATAATAAACATAACTTTATGGAATGATTAACAATATTCTAAATGAATGATGAAATAAATAAAATAAAATAAAATAAAATAAAATAAAATAAAATAAAATAAAATAAAATAAAATAAAATAAAATAAAATAAAATAAATATAGCTGATTAAGAATAAGATTGTTTTTACCAGAAACATCGCTGAGACTATCTAAATCCTCGGCAATACGATACTTTCTATATTTTATAAGAAATTGTAACGTCAATAAAATAGAAACTATGAACATGAGTATCAAAAGCAAGGCAGTTGCTAGATGTGCTGGTTTCCAAAATATCCATTCTTCTCCAACGTTTATCGAATTAGTTTCAAAAGGCACAACGGTTGTAGTTCCATTTATTTTTAAATACTTCTTATCTATAATCGAATTATTCGAAAATTGAAACAATTAATTACTGTAAAGAGTGTGGAATGTTTTAAATGTTTTAAATGTTTTAAGTGTTTTAAGTGTTTTAAGTGTTTTAAATAATTGATAAGAATACAGTATATATACATAATATACCTAGGGTAGCTGCGTGAGCAAGAAAACCACCAATACAGGCATCACCCGATGCTGTAAGTTCATCGCTAAAAAATTCCAGTAACAAATTTTGGCCAGAGCTAATTAGTGTGTTGGTCGTGCGTTGTATTGTATCAGAGGCAACATCGATTAAAAGATTTGCATTTAAAGAGTTGCCATCTCGGACACGAAAATACTGTCCTGGGCAAGGAAATCGTAATTGATCTAAGTGTAATCCAATTACAAAATTCATCTGTGTCTAAACGAATAAAAAAAGAAATAAAAAATTTGTATATCTTTGATTGTATAGATTCGAGTGTCTTAGGTAAAACCGAACATTTAAATATCTCTTAGTATTAATCATAATGATATCAGAAATGTTTTTCAGCATACTTTGAATGATTTCAAAGTAAAAGTTAAAAGTATGTATCGTAAATGGAACATTTTTTCAAAGTCATAAGTTTTTTCGTTTCGTAATGGAACATCAGGAATATGTTTCGAATGAAATATATGAAATATATTTGATTACTTATTTTACAATTTTACAATTTTACAATTTTACAATTTTACAGTTTTGGTAACTGTTACTTCAGTTTATAGTTGTTCGATATTACCTGCAGAAGCCAAAATGATCGACCAGGACAAGCTTGAGTATTGGCTCCAAGTATTTTTCTGAAAGATTGTTCTTTTAATATAATACGACATCCACATCGACATCGTAATCCAATTTCAGCAATAATTTCCGGTTTTGTTGCAGCTAAAACTGCACCGTGACATTTAGAATTGCCAATTCTGTTATGCCATTCATTTTTATTAGATTCTTCCCAAAAAATGTTTCCGCAGAATTCAGTTTCTATTGCTTTCCCCTATAATTAAATAAAATAATTATTTATTTATTTATTTCTAATTAGCCATACAATTATACATTAAGTAAGACCGATTAAAGAATATTGTATTTAAAAAAAGAAAATTGACCTGACAAAATTTTGCTCCATATTTTGGAGGCGGTGTATCACAAAAGCGATATCGATTTCGAATTCCTCCGAAACACGAGCTACTACACGGACTCCAAGGACTCCAAGGCCCCCATCCTGCAGCATCACCTTCTAAATACAAGATTGATGTAAGATTGATGTAAATAAAACCATCTCTTTATCGTATCAAGGCTATATCTATTATGAAAATAAAAGGAGAAAAGAAGAAAGAAGAAAGAAGAAAGAAGAAAGAGGAAAGAAAAAAGATAAAACCTACTTTGAAAAGGGAATGTAGGTATGCAGGATATTTTAACATCCCCCATAGCGCCTGTGATCGCTTGGCTAACATAGATGAAACAATATTCGACAAATTTTTCGGTAAAAAGATCACAATCGAAAGCTAAAGAATGTTTGCCAGGTATTGATCTAGATTCTGTAATGTAATGAAGACTGGAGGGTGATGCTACGGAAGTAACGTCAGCCTTCAAACGACCATAAACGCGAACACGATCGCCTTCTAATCGACACGAAGGATATTCGAAAAGGACGGCTACACCTCCTGACCCTTCGCAAGGATATATCGACCTTGCATGAACATTAAGCTTAAATTCTTCGGACCAGTTCACCTGTAATTTTTAAACGTAAAATAATTATTTATAAATTTATTATTTATAAATTAATGTTTTCGCTATTCGCGTTTCTATCATTATGTTTATTAACAACACGTTGAGTGCCAAGTGCCAGGCGCGGTGTTGGCAATTGGTGGTTCGATGGTAGGCGGTCGAAACAGAACTTTTATCGGACCAATATAGACCTAATATTATTCATAATATTCGTATAATCGTACAATCGTACAATCGTACAATCGTACAAATAAACAATTTAGTTAAAAATTAATTACCTTGAAATATACGCTGGTGTTCGGTGCTGTAGGATTAGTGTTCGAAGCTCTTAATCTGATAGAGTAAGTTCCAGGCAATCCGAAAAATTCACATCGGAAAAAAATAGTCTTTGACGATAGAAAATCTTTTATGTCTTCGTAATATAATATCTAAAAGTATATAGGTAAAGAAATAAAAGTAAGTGAAAGTGTGTAGAAGAAAAAAAAGTAGCGAGGAATAAAAAATGGTTGATTTACTTGAGTATAAGTATTATTCTGCAGATAACAGGCAGTTACACTAGATCCACAATACATTAATTGTAAAATATAGAGAGCTACAGGAACGTTATCGGAAGGACTGCAATTTATTCCATCATATTTTATCGTTGCCTTGACAGGTTTATTTGGATAAGTAGCAATTTGTTGAGATTCCAAGAAGATGATTGGTAATGGCCACTTTACATCTAATAATTTACTTGTCTGTTGACGAAAATATTTACAGTTATAAATTAAAATACTATATTAAAAAGTAAGGAAAGTAATACAAAGAGTACAAACTTTAAAAGCGCTATGTATTCAAAGAAACGATAGGAACGATAGGAACGATAGGAACGAAAAAACAAACATTTAAAATTGTTTAACTTTAAAAAATACTTTTCACTGAAATATCTATAAAAATACAAGTAATTATTATTATTAATACTTAGAATCTAGAGTATTAATTTTGAATCGATAAGAAAATTAAACGTGGATGCGACATACATAAGTATAAAGTAGAAAGTGATTTGAAATTTTTTATAACGTACACCAATAGTATGTGTCTGTGTGTCTGATAAATGAAAATCATAATAAATAACCTGATAAAGAGTGGCAACAGGCACTGTTGAATTTTTATAATTATACTCCACCCGCAGTGCATAAATACCGCCACGAGTAAAATAGCCGCAGGGAATAATAATTGAAACTGTTTCATTTTCCAAAGGCAAATGTTGTAGTTGAATTTCACCGATTAATTGTGATATGTCTTCAAGAATATACAGTACTCTAAAAACAATACAAACAATCATAAAAATAACATACAATACCGTTCTTAATTCGACACGTTAACGATAAGTTTAAATAGCTCGTAACACGACAGAAATTAACTCACTTGAGTAGAAAAAATTTTTTAGAAATATTTTTTAATAATTTTGTAGCATCTTTATTGTTTTCTTCTTTAAATTCATATTTGTACTTTGTTTTTTCTAAGGTTTGATTCGACTTTGCGATAGATATTGTAAGGTCTCCCGAAAGAGCGACATGAGAAGAAGGAGAATCAATTTTCAACGCAGCAAATTCTTCCTCATCTTCCATAATTGATCGAGCGATATCTAAAAATTTTTTTTCTTTATTTATCAATCAGATATTATTGAGACAACGGTTTACATGTACACATATCTTTACGCCAAACAAGTTACAAGATTTAATTACATACCGAATAATTTTTTTTCTTAAATGGAGGAAAAATTGAAATGTAAAAAGTTAATTAAAAGGTTACCGAATTCAAGGAGGATGATAGCTAGTATTCCAAGGTAGAGCCATTTCAATTTCAAACTCATATCCAATTCCTCATCCGTGTTAAAGTTTCTATAAAATCCCAAATAAATAAATGAATAAACGAATAAACGAATAAACGAATAAACGAATAAACGAATAAATAAATATTATGAACGAATATCATCGACACAAGAATAAAAATAATTTTTAATTTATAGTCATTATTAATAGTCGATCAGAACCGATTGATTCTAAGGGCGATAATTAAATTTTCAAACTTACAATTTTCTTGTTTATCTCGATGCAAACATTCTCCTCGTGAATTTTTCCCGACTCGAAAAAAGGGGAGTCATATACATAAATGAGCTGTTGGTGGATGCACCGCTGCAATTTTGCAGAAATCGATATCGAACAACTCGTACTGTAAACTTTCACTCTTTATTTTTCAAACATTTTTTCATCTTTCTAACGTAGAAAAATATTTAACATTGTAATCGTATTTATTAACTGTTGTGCAACATTATAAACGTTACAATTTACGTTATTTACGTTGTTTACGTTATATACGTTATTTACGTTTTTTTACGTTTTTTACGTTTTTGAGCTAAAAGAATAACGATATAATAACGACTTTAAATTCAACAAATATCATAACATAATTATATTTTACTATAATAAAGAAATTAAAACAAATTTTCAAGTTTACCAGCCAATTTTAATACGTTGTATATACATAATGTTTTGAATCAAAAAATCGTAAAAGATTTTTAAAAGAAAACGTGTAAAAGCAAGACATTTAAAAAAAAAAGAAGAAGAGAAAAACATGATTGGAAAAGAAACCAGAAATTTTTATTCACTATTTCTATCTGCATTATTTGTATATATATATATATATATATATATATAGATATCAAGAAATAAGATGTTATATTATTTAACTAAAAGACGCGATAAATGAAAAAAATAATTAACCGAGATTAATACAACTTTGAAAAGTAAGATGAATGTTTTTCAAAAATGCTGCATCTCGCGGAGCAATAATCGGTAAGAATAAGTAATGCGAAAAATTGTAATTATATGTAAAACATATTTAGATTTTTATATTTTTTATATTTTTTATATTTTTCTATAAATTTCATCTTTTCTTTCTAAATGTTCACGCGATATTTATTATTGATCGATGAAACAGTCGTAAACAATCATATATACATACGTATTAATTGTACACTTCCAAAAATAATAAATATAATAGGTTCATAGGCTTAATATTAGAAATTTTCGGAGAATTTTAATTGAAAACTGTAAGGGTGAAACGCGAACGATTACGTACATACGCGGTTCATAAGGCAACTAAACCGTGCAGGGTCGACGGCCACTATTTTCTCCCTTATTCCTCGGTCCACCCCCACTACGAAGGTCGTTCTTTGGGGAGAGAATTCTGACAGAACATCCACTTTAATCAATGGAGGGATTCCATCGACCTAGAGTCTCTATAGTCTCTATAGTCTCTAGAGTCTCTAGAGTCTCTAGAATCTCTAGAGTTTAAAGTTTGTTATTACAAAGAAATGTTTCTTTTCTTTCTTTTCTTTCTTTTCTTTCTTTTCTTTATTGTTATTTTTCAAGTAGCAAACGATGTTATTATTTCTTTAGCGCCGAGAAAAGAGGGTGCTGTTGTAAAAACTACAAATATCCTAAAATAATGTTTATTAAAGATGTATCGTTTAAATATTGTTTCTTTTGTTTTTTTCTCTCTTATTATTATTATCATCATTATCTTCATTATTATTATTATTATTAGGTAACGGGCAACAAAATTAACAAGTTATTTTTGCTCATTTACTATTGTAATTACATATTATTATTCATTCCGTATATTGATTGTGAGTAAACTTTCCAGCATGACCACTCTATTGCTATAATTATCTATAAAAAGAAAAATNACATGCATAATTGCCATATACGTAAATTTTTTGCTATAAAAGAAAATTTTTAGTAAATCGGATAGATTTTACCTTTAAATCTAACGATTCCACGCTCGCATCTTTCTACTCTGATAGTCTCATAAATAGCTTTGTTGCATTCTAATTTTGAACTAGCTGCACTTTTAGGCCCTACAAATCCTTGTTCACAACGTAATACTAAAACAGGTCTGTTCATCAAATAGAAATAATATTTGCTAGCATCTGAATCCAATCCATTTACGGAATCTGCATTGGCATAGAGGTGTCCGGAACGCTTTGTTGCCAAAAATTTTCCATTGTTAGCACGCAAGGCTACCGTACCATCCTCTGACTGCCATATCAAATCGAATAAAGCATTAGATGAACGTTTGTGTTCCGATGCCTGAATTCCTCCTCCTGCTTCGAGACTCCAGTAACGATCTTGCATGGTACGCACATACCATCTCTTAGTTACACGATCAAATTCTAATTGAAAAGTTTCATGCCCGGATATTTCATCCTGATTAGCTGTTACATCAACTCCTGTAATTACAACGGATGCTTTTATTACTATTTCAAGTGACTTTAAAAGTCACTTTCTTAATTGCTTAACGATTAAAAAGATACCTTGTTTCACAGATACGTATCGTTGATTTAAAGCAGCCACAAAAGAAGCTTGTGGTAATGATTCTTCCAAGGAGAACAATTCATCTCGCGTTACCGTCGTTGATCTTGACTTCAGAACAGCCTTACTTCCAATAGGTGCCAAATATGCTCCACACAAATCTCTGTAATTAATTAACATTTCTACTTTTAATAACAATTATATTCGTTAAACATCATTACANATAAAAAGAAAAATAAAGAAAAAGAAAGAAAAAGAAAGAAAAAGAAAGAAAAAGAAAGAAAAAAAAGAAAAAAGAAGAAAGAAAACTAAAAGGGACCTTGAAAATTTCGAAAAATGTGTTACAATGTAATCATCCATGTTAATTATTTTGAAACACATACGTACTATAGTATATGTTATTACTTTTTATCGACTTAAAAATAATTTTGATCGTGCGTGATATTTCGTAACATTATCAGTATTATTTAATTGAAATTCAATGTATTCGGTTGAATAAACTACGAGTAAGAACACAAAGTTAAAAACATTCGATTACTACTCTATTTCTAAAAATATCATTAAAAAAAAGTTGAATTATATTTTTAATCATTTTTATGTATACTTTATCACTCTGTTTACCTCAAATTTTTAAATATAACAACTCGAATGTTTTTTTCAATCGACTAATCGTGACGTGGTACATGTATGTATATAATTAGATATACGAACATCGAGTTCAAATATACAATTGGAGACAAATCGTGATTTTCGATATTTTTAATCGTAAAAATATTTTCAATTTTTTGTCGAACAGAAGAAAGAGAAGAAAGAGAAGAAAGAGAAGAAAAAATGAAATAGTGATTTATAATTTTTCATATGTTCCTAAATATAAAATTTTATTATCATTTAATTGCATTTTTTAAATGATTAAGAAAGCAATTTTATTTACTAATTTCATATAATAAACTAAAAAAAACTGTAAAAAATACATAAAATGTATAAATGTGGAAGGAATTTTTATAAAACACTAAATTAGCAATATTCAGATTTTTAGGTTGGTAGATAACAAACCATTGGATAAAGCCATGTAAAATGCAACCAACCAATAATTATAATACGTAAGGTCGAATCGTTATGTTAAAAATGATCACATTGTGTTTAATGGAATAACATTTGTTCGATAGAATTGTCGTACGGTACTATTGAATATTGAAAATACTTATTTTTCATATTGTACAAATTTCACATCGATACGTACCATATATGCATGCGTACATGTATGCACGTATGCACGTATGCATGTATGCACGTATGCACGGGGTGCAAGTGTTGAAACAACAAAGTTTGTGGAACAGAAAACATGAATTCAAACGTTAAGAAGATAAAAGCGAATGTCGTATAGTTTTTAATTAAAATTAAAAGAGAAAAGAGAAAAGAGAAAAAGGAAAAAGAAAGAAAGAGAAAGAGAAAGAGAAAGAAAAAGAAAGAAATTTATTTGTTACGGCATATAANCGTATGCACGTATGCATGTATGCACGTATGCACGGGGTGCAAGTGTTGAAACAACAAAGTTTGTGGAACAGAAAACATGAATTCAAACGTTAAGAAGATAAAAGCGAATGTCGTATAGTTTTTAATTAAAATTAAAAGAGAAAAGAGAAAAGAGAAAAAGGAAAAAGAAAGAAAGAGAAAGAGAAAGAGAAAGAGAAAGAAAAAGAAAGAAATTTATTTGTTACGGCATATAAAAAAAAAGAAAGAAAAAGAAAAAGAAAAAGAAAAAGAGAAAGAGAAAGAGAAAAATATGTCTAATATACAATTATTAGAAAAAAAAGTAATATAAGAAAGATTAATTGCAAGTTAAGGAACAAAGTTAACCAAAATATATTGTAAAATAAAATGGATGTGCTTGCAAAGTTACGAAACACTGTTAGTAACACAATTTCTAACACCGTTCAAAACACTGCTTACGGTTTATCACAATTGTCGAATGTTCTTCCTGGTAATCCGGTAACCAGAGAGTTCGAAGTAATTGCTCATATAGCAAGCGCAGGACCGTCGTTACTATGGAAAGTTTACAATGGTTACAAAAAGTCTACTAAACAAGATGCGGCGATCTTTGTATTTGAAAAACGTATTTTGGATAAGTTTTCAAAAACTGATAAAGAATTAATCTTAGAAAGTTTAAAAAGAGGCGTCGCGCGATTAACCAAATTACGTCATCCACAAATTTTAACGGTTCAACATCCTCTGGAAGAATCGAGAGACATTTTAGCATTCGCGACCGAACCTGTGTTAGCTAGTTTAGCTAATATTTTAGGAAATCATAATAATTTACCGCAACCGTTACCAATAACATTAAAGGATTATAAGCTACACGATGTTGAAATTAAATACGGACTTTTACAGCTCGGAGAAGGCCTTGCATTTTTACACGGAGATGTTAAATTATTACACAGAAATCTATGTCCAGAATCTATTGTTGTCAATAGTTATGGAGCATGGAAAATTTTTGGATTCGATTTTTGTGTTTTGAATCAAAGCGTCGAAGGTAAACAGCCTCAATGGTCGTACGTAGAATACGACGCGTCAGCTCCATTCGTGGCACAACCAAATTTGGATTATCAAGCACCGGAATGTATTCTAGCGAGCAGCGTTAGTACAGCCAGCGATATATTTTCTCTGGGAATGGTCGCGTACGTTATACATTCTCCGATGAACGTACCTCTTTACGAATCTAACAAGGATTTATTAAAATGTAAACAGTTTTTAGAAAGTTTCAAAAGTTCAAGTATCGCCGATAGGCTTCTTCCAATTTCAGAGACTCTTAGAGACACGGTTAAATTAATGTTAAACAATAATCCCGAATTAAGACCAGACGCTCATCAGTTCGTAAAGATCGAATACTTTATGGATATAGGTGTAAAAACGCTAAATTATTTAGACAAAATTTTCCAGTGGGATAATTTACAAAAGTCACAATTTTACAAAGGATTACCTCAACTTTTAAAACAATTACCGCACAGAGTTATATTACATAGAGTCCTTCCATCTTTATACAAAGAATTATTTAATCCTCCAATGATTCCATTTGTTCTACCTAGCATAATCTACGCAATGGAAACAAGCTCTGTGGAAGAATTTCGAGAATATATTTTACCAAACATTAAACCTGTTTTGACGTTGGACGATCCTCCACAAATAAGCCTTGTTTTAATGCAACACGCCGATTTACTATTAAAATTATGTACCACAGAAATAATAAAAGCAGATATAGTACCAATGTTGTTACGTGCTTTAGAATCTGAATGGGAACAGTTACAAGAACTCTGTTTATCAGCTTTACCCAATATTATAACAATGATCGAAGGACCGGTAATTAAAAATGCAATTTTACCTAGAATGAAAAAAATTTGTTTATACGGGAAAGGAAGCAACGGCAAAAGTCTTGGAGTCAGAGTTAACTGTTTACTGTGTCTTGCAAAAATGTTACCTAATTTCGATCGATGGCTTGTCCTCGATCAAGTCTTACCTTTTATACAGGAAATTCCACATTCTGGCGAACCTGCGATTCTCATGGCTATCATAGGTATAATATTACTTTAAACTATTAATCGAATAATGAATGATAAAAAATTAAGTAAAAAATAAAATTTAATCAATTACGAATCACATAGATCAATTTATTTTGTTTTCAGGTATTTACAGAATGTTATTAAGTCACAGTAAATTGGGAGCGAGCAAAGAAATATTAGCAACAAAGATTTTACCATTTTTATTACCGTTATGCATCGAACAAAATTTTAGTCCGTCTCAGTATGAAATTCTCTCAAACCTCGTAATTGAAATGATAAATCGTGTAACATTAGAGCACAAAGAAGCTTTGAAACAATTAGATGCCATGCGTCGTGAGACTCAACAATTAGATCAAGAACTTTCACAAACCTCTAACATTTATAAAAATATTAATTCATCTAGCGATGATGTAAATATAATTCCTATGATTTCCGCTTCAAATAGAAATACAAATACAAATACAAATACAAAGTCTCTACAGATTGAAAATGGGTTGACAATGGAAGATAAATTTCGGTAGGTAACAGTAGTTCTCATTTTCTATTAATATATAATTAATTGAAAAGTATTGAAAAATATTAAAGATACAATTTTATAGATGCGAATGTTCGAAGCAAAAAATTTCTTTATTTACAGATTAATTAAACAACAAGAGGTGCATCAAAGACTACAATCTCATGCACCGTTAACACCAACGGTTGTTCAACCTACGAAACCTCCGGTAAAAGATTTAACCGATACTTTAATGAGATCTAATTTAGACCAGTTAAATCTTTCAATGTCAAGTTCAAAATCTGATTATTCTTGGAAATCTGTAAATTCAAATGTAAATGTAAATGCAAATCCAAATCCAAATCCAAATCCAAATCCAAATCCAAATCCAAATCCAAATTCAAATCCAAATCCAAATTCAAATTCAAATCAATATAAACTCTTCAATCCGCAAGTTATTCCTCGAAATAATATTAATTATTCTACGAATCAAGGAAATCCTGGAGTTAATCGATTAGAATTTAATTCAAATTCCAACCAACTGGTACAAAAATTGCCTTCTTGCGATGTAATGGATCTACTTAGTTAATAATTTTACTAATACGATGTGTTATAATAATGTTTATGTTAAATAATCGATTTAATTAAAAGTAGCGTATCGTATTGCATTTTCATTATTCCATTGTTGTTACACAGCTCTCGTTAAATTTGAATGATTATAAGAGGAGCTTGTATTAAAGTGTATAAATTAACATTTTATTGTCTTATTTCTAAAATTATAACAGAAAAAAATTTCATATTTTTCTCTTTAATTTTAAAATATTTAGAATTAAATTATATTCATCCAATGAAATTTCTTCTACTTATTTATTTAATTTATTTAATCATTTAATCATTTAATCATTTAATCATTTAATTTGTCCTGTTACCTAGTAATATTTCAACGTTATATAAAATATAAATTTTAGAAAGATAATAATGAGATAATAATGTTTAACAAATGTTCATATTTACCGATAAGTTTAAAATATAGGTAGACATGTTTTTCGATATGTTTTGATAAATGTTTAAAATATTAAATAATAATATTAAATGTTACAGTTTGTGAATTAATTGGAGCAACCGACAAGTATGTTTGCACAATTATGCGGATAAAAGAGGTGTACGGTGTAATATTATATATGTTTATTCTAATACATTTACACGCATAAATCATACTAGTATAAATTAGACAAAAAATATTTTATTACCTAGCACTTGTATCGTCCGATAACAACTATGTCTTATTTATTAGCTATTTAATAACTAAATATAATATTATCTAGGTTTAATAAAATTGTTGAAAAAAACTATTGCTCTATTACTGAGTTTATTTATTTATTTTTTTGTTCTATAATAAATAAAAGTAAAAGTAAAAGTAAAAATCTGATACTTGGTATATGTTATAAAACATTTATAAAATGTATTATATTGATTATATTGATTATATTGATTATATCGATTATATTGATATGGATGGATGTGAAAACGAATATTATTTATTCGATGTTTTTTTTTTTCGATTACTCATTTTCATTTTATTGGGATATTAAAATCAGAACGAATGATATTGTACGTGTACAAATTTATACGAACTAGCGTACGAACTGTTCTCTTTATAAAACTGTACTGATTTAAACTAACCGTTGGATAAATTGTTACTATTTTTAAACTAGTAAAATGTCATTTAATGAGAAAAATGAAATTCAGTAAATATATAAAGATTTTTTCAGACTCGCACAAACGCATCGGAGTAGTGTAGTGCCATTGAAATAATTTATTATATCGTATCACAGGCCATTTTACGTACAACCATTGTCGTCTGTATGCGTAAGTATGAAACGAATCAAAGTGGCCTAAACTATCTATCAAGTTCACTAAGCACGTGCTAATTCTTTTATACAACAATTCTTATTTCACTTTTTTTATATTTTCATTTTAAACGTATAATTTAATAATAATTGTTCACTTAAATAATCCTATGGTTATTGACAAGAATTTGTGAACGTGCAATGCTTTTTTCTACTCTGCAAATAATAAGGTTAAGAACAATAAAGAACAATGAAGAACAATAAAGAACAGTGAAAAATAGTATGATCATTGTAGTTGAAACGTTTTATATTTTTCAACCAAACTATTAATCACATTATTTATAATTAACAATCAAACTATGTTCTCTTGTTTACAAAAATAACAGTGAAACATAAATTTTCAACAAACATTCTGATTAGCAATTATACCAATTTCTCATATAACAAATAACTGTTTTATTTTATTTTTTTTTCTGTCATGTTTCAATTTGTTACACATTTATGTAAGCTCGTCGTAAGAAACATTCACATAAAAACTAACTCAGCTTCTAACGAGTTTAATATTATACATCATGCCTACAATATGATAGCAATGCAACAAAAGAAAATGTTGAAAAATTTTTATACGCATTATAACGCAAAATTAAAGGTATTTAAAATGCTTACACGGTATGTTCGATTCAAGTGTAAACGCACTAATATAATTGAATCGCATCGATTTGATCGTACCTTGAATCTAAGAAACTAAGAAAAAAGTTATCGTCTTATACCGATTCAGTGATAAAAGAACTAACTTTTTCGTAACAATTTTTCTATACGAAAACATTATTTTTCTCTATTTTCAATAATCAGAGAAATAGTAATTCGAATACGCTTAAACCGAACAATACTGTGAACGAAACGAATAAATGTTAAATAAATTTTACAACATCCGATAATATTTTGACTAAAATTCAATATTTTAAAAATAGGTTATTGGAAGCGGAGCACCTGGAACCGCAGCTTGTGTGTACCTTTTAACCGATCACAAAAATTATTTATTTAATTGCGGAGAAGGTATTCAGCGTTTAAGTCAAGAACATCATTGTAAACTATCTAAACTAAGTAATATATTTATAACGCGTATGGTTTGGGAAAATGTTGGAGGACTTGCGGGTTTACTTTTAACAGCGCAAACTAATGGTTTAAACGAAGTGTGCATTCATTGTCCCGAAGAATTGAATACTTTTATAGACACGATTAAATTATTTGTGTACTTGCCAAACCTGAAAATTACTTATGTTCCTATCGATGAACACAACGTGTATAAAGATGATACGATGAAAGTTTCGTATATTCGTATAACAAAATCTTCAAAAAACGATGAAGAAAGTTCTTCGAATTTAATAGATGAAACACAGTACCGCAAAAATGTAAATGGTAAAAGGATTATCGATGAGAAAATGCAAAAAAATGAAACAGTAGTAGAAAAGAAAATAAAAAGTATGCCAACTGTAATATGTTATGTTTGTGAAATTCATCCAAGACGTGGAAAATTGATGGTACAAAAGTGTATAGAGCTTGGTATTCCACCTGGCCCACTTTTTCAAAGATTAAAGAATGGATCAAATATTACCAAAGAAGATGGAACAGTTGTTTTTAGTAAAGATGTATGCGAAGCAGACACTCCAAAAGCCACCTTTATAGGTATTCTTGAAAATATTTAAACAGGTCTTTAACACGTAAATAGCTTAAATATTGTTCGATTAATATGTAATTGACTACTAGGTTTTTTTTTCCTTTTTCTTTTTCTTTTTCTTTTTCTTTTTCTTTTTCTTTTTCTTCAGAATTTATAAATTATGTTTCGAAATAATCAGAATATATTTCTCAAAAGATGAAAAATATCTAATTGACATTAACGATTGAAAACTTTCTTAGTTGCAGAATGTCCTACGGAAGAATATTTGAATTCTTTTCTTAATCACCCTGCTTTTTTAAAATATCAACAAACAAATGAAAACGATCGAGTAATTTGTATATTTCATTTTACTCCTGAAAAAATTTTCATCGATCAACGATATCAAGATTGGATAAATAAATTTTCTTCAAAAACTGAACACATCATTTTAAATTATGAAAATACTTGTATGGGCAGTGCAGCTGTCTATAAGAACCAATATTTATTAAATATGTTACATCCTGAAATATTTCCTTTACTCAACGCAAATTATTTCGAGCAAAACGAAGAAGTAATTAATTTTGTTTAAAAATAATGTATTAAGAATTTTACAAGATTCAATATTTAAAATATTCTTTATTTCAGACCAAAAGTAATCGTATCCATCGTGCTAGAACAGGACAAACATTAATTCTACGTCCGGTACCACAAATTATGACTATATCTGAAATTTACAAACCAGCACAAACATACATTGACGAAGTTTCTAACATTTCTAATTTTTTGGATGTTTTAAAAGAATTAAAAATAAATCTTCAGAAAAAAGTAACAGAACTTAATTTGAACAATACTTTGGATTATCCACGAATTGTAATGTTAGGCACTGGTTGTAGCGTACCGAACAAAGTTAGAAATACAAGTGCTGTACTTATACGAATTGACAAAGATAGAAGTATCTTACTGGATTGTGGAGAAGGTACCCTTGGTCAGATTATTAGGTTTTATGGAATTTCAGAAAGCAACAATATTCTACGTACTATTAAGGTATGCTATCCCTATTTTATTACTTTTCTTACAAACAATTCATGAAAATTGTCTAATGTTACACAATTGTCATTTAATATAAATATATATATATATATAAATAAATAAATAAATAAAAAGTAAATCTTTTCCTTTAGACTATTTATGTGTCACACATACACGCAGATCATCACTTAGGACTCATTGGTTTATTGTTACAAAGAAATCGGATCACAGATGAACCTTTACATTTATTACTACCGAAATCTATGATACCATGGTTGAACTTCTGCAATTATCAATTTCAATGTATCGTGCAGCGGCATATTTTAGTCAACAATTCCGAGTTATACCTAAACCATCATACATTATCCAAACAAGCTGAAACTCTGCTCTACGATAAGTTGAACATTAAAGAAATAAATACGACTTATGTTGCACATTGTAATTTATCGTATGGTATCGCTATTATTTTTAAGGATAACAAAAAAATTGTTTATAGGTAAGACAACTAAAATTAATAATTTGAGAAATAATTAAACTTCAAATGAAGTCAACTTCATAGATAATTAATGATTTTATAATTAATTATCTAACGGTATATGTTATTTCAGTGGTGATACTATGTTTTGTAAAAATCTTATAAACTTAGGACAAGATTGTGATTTATTAATTCATGAAGCGACCATGGAAAACGGTCTTGAAAAATTAGCGAAACGTAAATTTCATTCAACCACTTCCGAAGCGATAAATGCGGGAAAATTTATGAACGCAAAATTCATTTTGTTAACACATTTCAGTCAGCGTTATTCAAAGATTCCTTTCCTTCCGGACAAAGAAATAAATGTTGGTCTTGCTTATGATAATATGGAACTCAAATTTCCCCAATTACAATTGTTGCCTCTTTTTTATCCATGTATAAAAATAATGTTTAATGAATATAATAAAGTAATAAATGAATGAACATCAGAAACTGTGATACTTAAAAAAAATTAAATATACACTGTTTACCAATGATTTATTTATTCGTTTCTCTTTGTTCTTTTTCCCTTCCAATAGCAAGAAATCTTCAGTTGTACATAAACTGTTATAATTGTGGAAAAACGGTAGTATGAGAAAAATTTTAATAAACAAATGTTCAATAGCAGAATTTATTGCTTACATAATGCATTCAGTTTATCCCGCTTTCCTCGGTATGATAAATAACGTAAATTACAGATAGTTTCGCTGAAACGACAACCTTCGTATCAATCTCGTCGTTTATGTATAAAAAATAGAGAGCAGATAAAATAGAAAAAGTATCATATAAAAGATAAAAAGGATATCGAAAAATAATTTTTCTCTTTTTCCCTTTTTTGGTAAAGAAAAAAATAATAAGTAAATTTTACTTATAAGCTAACCGATAAATTACACGTCCACAAAGTTAGTACTAAACGATATGTGAAATGTATGCTTTTACTGTTTCCTAACCGGGTTAAGAGATGAAATTCCTTTCTAGAAATGTTTTTCGACCATTGCACGGTAAACGGAATGTAATTTTCTTATGTAGAAAAAGCGTGCACTCGAATTATACAGATTAATTCGATTATTGCATCGATTTTTTTTTTTTTTTTTTTTTTTT
>SMSQ01022623.1:0-19519 GCA_019453375.1 Ctenoplectra terminalis | reverse complement strand
ATATATATATATATATATATATATATACATATATATACCATATACCATATACCATATACCATATACCTAGAACAAGGTTGAAATTAAAGAAATATATAAGTGTTCTTACGCAAAATTACCAATCGGTTAAGTGTTGAACATTGAAGAATAAATAATAATTCAAATAACACATTAAATGAAAGAATGTAAATTTTAATTTACATGTCCAAATATTACTGAATTACTTGATGATCAGAAAAAAATAGTATATCGTGTTAATTCTTTCTCTAAATTATTCGAGTACGATGTAATAATCGCTAATTATTCTGCAAACATGCGAATGATCAGTCTTATACAGTATTTCATGAATACAGCAATTCGTAGTTAGAAGTATAAAAAATTGAAAAAAATTAATTCGACGATGTACTTCTAATTAAGTACTCGGTAGGAGCTCTTCCCGTATTTGTAAATATCATATCAGATTATATCATATCGAAGCTATAAAAGGGCAGTGAATTTTAGTTGTGTTCTTTTAAAACTTCTTATATAAACTTGTAGTAAAAATTTGTTAAATCCTGTAGCACATTATTTCTTTTAAACCTTTATCTCTTTCAAGATTTCTTTTATTAAATTCGAATATTTTTATCCGTCAAATATTATTTCGTCAGATGTATAAAAAACGAATTGATCGGACGAAATTTCAAAAGAACACAACTTAGACGCGATGATAGTTTGGTCGATTAAAATTCCCATTTTGTAGCAGATTCATAATCTGTTTCTCCAAGTCGCAATGCTCCATTCTTTCCTGCGGTAAGATATCTTCCATCCGCATGCTTAATACAAATACGAGAAGGTTCTCGTAATTCCAAGTAAAAACCATCAGAAGATATATCAGAATCCACGGTTACCCCTTCGCTATCCGCATGCCAATATTTGCCATTTTGACCTGAAACATAAATTCACTTTCAACGAAGGAGTAAGCTTGTGAACAATCTAAAAAACTGACTTCGTGAAATACATGCATAATTGCCATATACGTAAATTTTTTGCTATAAAAGAAAATTTTTAGTAAATCGGATAGATTTTACCTTTAAATCTAACGATTCCACGCTCGCATCTTTCTACTCTGATAGTCTCATAAATAGCTTTGTTGCATTCTAATTTTGAACTAGCTGCACTTTTAGGCCCTACAAATCCTTGTTCACAACGTAATACTAAAACAGGTCTGTTCATCAAATAGAAATAATATTTGCTAGCATCTGAATCCAATCCATTTACGGAATCTGCATTGGCATAGAGGTGTCCGGAACGCTTTGTTGCCAAAAATTTTCCATTGTTAGCACGCAAGGCTACCGTACCATCCTCTGACTGCCATATCAAATCGAATAAAGCATTAGATGAACGTTTGTGTTCCGATGCCTGAATTCCTCCTCCTGCTTCGAGACTCCAGTAACGATCTTGCATGGTACGCACATACCATCTCTTAGTTACACGATCAAATTCTAATTGAAAAGTTTCATGCCCGGATATTTCATCCTGATTAGCTGTTACATCAACTCCTGTAATTACAACGGATGCTTTTATTACTATTTCAAGTGACTTTAAAAGTCACTTTCTTAATTGCTTAACGATTAAAAAGATACCTTGTTTCACAGATACGTATCGTTGATTTAAAGCAGCCACAAAAGAAGCTTGTGGTAATGATTCTTCCAAGGAGAACAATTCATCTCGCGTTACCGTCGTTGATCTTGACTTCAGAACAGCCTTACTTCCAATAGGTGCCAAATATGCTCCACACAAATCTCTGTAATTAATTAACATTTCTACTTTTAATAACAATTATATTCGTTAAACATCATTACATACAACATCATTTTTTATCATCGAAACAAATTTTTTTTCAATAAGTCCGAGATTAAATTATAAGGATTAATAAATATAAAGGATGCAGTTCACAATAATGCATATATTACTTATTTGTACTAATATATATTTCCTCTAGTAAATCACCTATCGCATAGATATTTAAATTATTTTATCGTATATCAAAATTCGTTTACAATGACTGTAATAGAATATGATATAAATAAAAAAAAGAATAAAGAAAAAATATTTAAAAAAATTTATGCGTATATTTATGAAAAAATGATTTAACGATATTACAATAATAAACAAACGTATTAATAAAAGTAACCTGAGCGCAAGTAATCCAGCATGAAACTCAGCAGCGTAAAGGCAATCTCGTGTACAGGAATCTAAAAGTTTGCCATCGCGTGCCAGGTACTTGTTATTACAAGTGTGAAGAGCATAATGACCACCCTCAAATTTAGAATGTTCTTGACCATCGTCTTCTATCGAAGCAGGACGAAATTCTAAAGTAAAAAGTGTATCTTCTCCCCAAGGAACCGGTGCGTCTACATGAATTTCATCCTGCGTCGCACTTAAATGAGCAAATCGTTTTCTTCCAGCAGATTTTAGATTTACCTAAAACAAGTATACACGAGAGAATCAAATTAATTTGAAGATCAATTTTTTATTTTTTATTTTTCATTTTTTATTTTTTATTTTTTATTTTTGGTTTAGCCATATATAAAAATAAAAAAAAAAAAAAATTTATATTTCAATTATATGTAAATATCCATTATATCATGACGATGGCACGTTTAACTAAAGTTATTCATTTTTCATTTTGTACATATATAAAAAGATTACTTACTTGAGGTCTAGCAGCAAGATGCACAAGCCAATATTCTGCTTCGCTCGGAGCTTTGGCCATGCATTTAAGTTCATCTTGACTAGAACCCAGGAAATATCCCCTCTGAATATTTTTCAAAGCCCATCTTCCGCTTCCTAATTCAAAAAAGAAAAGGGAGTAGGGGAAAGAGAGAGAGAGAGAGAGAGAGAGAAATTAAGCACTCGATACAATACAAATAAATTCAATTATTTTAATTAAAAAAATTTTAAATACCATCAGAAGCTAGTTGTATTTGAAAGGCGCAACCAGGATCGCTAGGATCCTCTGCTTCACAAGTAACATTTCCAAACTGATCCACTGCTAAATAACGATCTAAATGAGATCGAAGAAAAACTTGCTGTTCGCTACCCTCCAGAGTCCATAATTGTTTTTTCTTTAAACTCGAACCATTTGCATTAATTTTAAATCCAAAAGTCTCAGCTGTAAGATACTTAAACTTTCCATTTATTAATCCAACCTATAATAAATTAAACGAATATTAACAAAACTAGCTTTTAAAATGTCTTATTCGATTAAATTGAATTAATTTATTATTAACGTATTAGATTACACATTGGATCGACTTATCGAAACAAACAGCAATTCTTGTTTTTAAAATTTATTAATCTATAATTCTAAGTTTTAATTACTAATAATTGTAAGTTAAATATTCTTTATAAGTATACGATAAAAGAATTGTAATAAAAAAAAATTTGTTCAAAATGTACAAAATACGAAAACATGGAGTAATATTACTTTATTAAAAATAAAATATGTTGAGATTTTCAAAATAATTAATAATTACCGTCCATCCCGATTTTTCATTTATACTTTCGGGACCAACATTTTCAGAACCGTTAGCCTGCATTATTTTAATTGGATGTTATTTATAAACACGTGTCGTGAAAATCCTTCGAATTGCTTCTGCAACTAAATGCACGCTATATAATTACTTGTCAGTTTACTAAAATAATAAATATGTATAGAAAAAAAAAAAGAAAATTAACTTATTATATTAAATTTTAAATACATATATACATGCACGTATATTTTTATATATTTTATGATATATTTTTCATAATGATAATAATTAAAGTTTATCACAATGAAAATAAAAAAATGTATAAAATACGTAGAATAATTATTTTTCAAATTGCTGCATAATTTTCTGAAATATTCGAATACATTATACGAATATAACAATATATGATATAAGAATAAGATCCTAATTTTGTTCCAGGCATAGGTTGTGTTCTGTACAAACATACGAGTATACCCTCCGTAGAAGGATAATTCGTACGAAACACACTTCTTAATGGCTACTTTTGTCCTAAAATTATTTTTCTCCCAAGGGACATTTTATTTTCATCTCTCAACTTGCTGACTCATTTCTACGTGGTTTCCGCCTGGGTGGGGCCAACTACTTCAACAGGAAAATGTTAACTACAAGAACTACTTGGTCCTTTATCAATTTCGACCACCTATAGACAAACCTCGTTCATTTCTATTTAATCCTTCGAGCTCTACTTACAATTGATCATGGAAAAAATATACCATAAATTATTTTTTCATTTACAAATTCTAATACTTTATTTAATTGTAGACAATTCTTAAATATTGTTATACCGATATAAGCGCAAAATAAACGAAAGAAAAATTTATTATTCTTTTTTATTTGTCAATTTATTCGTCTCGATAACAAACATTTATCTAAGAAAAATTAATCGTATAATTTTTTCGACAATTACTAATTTTTAACAAATTATTGAAAATTATACGATTCAATTCAAACAAATATATGTAATTTTACTTATATTTTCGTTTTAGCAGAAAACTATATTTTAAATTTAGTTACTTGTACGATTAAAAAATTATTCGATTTTAAAATCGGTTAATTAAACCGTAATAGAAAATCAATAACACGATAGGGAAACTGAGACAGTGACTAAAGTCGGTCCACTCGCGATCAGTTTGACGAAACTAGTTACCACTTTTAAATCATACCGATCAAATTAATTATAAACGTAGATTTTAAAACGATCAAAAAATTAGTAAAATAAATCTGACAGAGTACTATTAAATTTAAAGGTGTTACATGGAATACAATTTAGATACGGATGGATTGTATTTAGCATAGCTTGAAATGAACATTTATAAAGGAAAAGAAAAAAGAAAAAAAGAAAAAGAGAAGAAAAGAAGAAAAGAAGAAAAGAAGAAAAGTAAAAAAAAAAAAAATTTATATTTCAATTATATGTAAATATCCATTATATCATGACGATGGCACGTTTAACTAAAGTTATTCATTTTTCATTTTGTACATATATAAAAAGATTACTTACTTGAGGTCTAGCAGCAAGATGCACAAGCCAATATTCTGCTTCGCTCGGAGCTTTGGCCATGCATTTAAGTTCATCTTGACTAGAACCCAGGAAATATCCCCTCTGAATATTTTTCAAAGCCCATCTTCCGCTTCCTAATTCAAAAAAGAAAAGGGAGTAGGGGAGAGAGAGAGAGAGAGAGAGAGAGAGAAATTAAGCACTCGATACAATACAAATAAATTCAATTATTTTAATTAAAAAAATTTTAAATACCATCAGAAGCTAGTTGTATTTGAAAGGCGCAACCAGGATCGCTAGGATCCTCTGCTTCACAAGTAACATTTCCAAACTGATCCACTGCTAAATAACGATCTAAATGAGATCGAAGAAAAACTTGCTGTTCGCTACCCTCCAGAGTCCATAATTGTTTTTTCTTTAAACTCGAACCATTTGCATTAATTTTAAATCCAAAAGTCTCAGCTGTAAGATACTTAAACTTTCCATTTATTAATCCAACCTATAATAAATTAAACGAATATTAACAAAACTAGCTTTTAAAATGTCTTATTCGATTAAATTGAATTAATTTATTATTAACGTATTAGATTACACATTGGATCGACTTATCGAAACAAACAGCAATTCTTGTTTTTAAAATTTATTAATCTATAATTCTAAGTTTTAATTACTAATAATTGTAAGTTAAATATTCTTTATAAGTATACGATAAAAGAATTGTAATAAAAAAAAATTTGTTCAAAATGTACAAAATACGAAAACATGGAGTAATATTACTTTATTAAAAATAAAATATGTTGAGATTTTCAAAATAATTAATAATTACCGTCCATCCCGATTTTTCATTTATACTTTCGGGACCAACATTTTCAGAACCGTTAGCCTGCATTATTTTAATTGGATGTTATTTATAAACACGTGTCGTGAAAATCCTTCGAATTGCTTCTGCAACTAAATGCACGCTATATAATTACTTGTCAGTTTACTAAAATAATAAATATGTATAGAAAAAAAAAAAGAAAATTAACTTATTATATTAAATTTTAAATACATATATACATGCACGTATATTTTTATATATTTTATGATATATTTTTCATAATGATAATAATTAAAGTTTATCACAATGAAAATAAAAAAATGTATAAAATACGTAGAATAATTATTTTTCAAATTGCTGCATAATTTTCTGAAATATTCGAATACATTATACGAATATAACAATATATGATATAAGAATAAGATCCTAATTTTGTTCCAGGCATAGGTTGTGTTCTGTACAAACATACGAGTATACCCTCCGTAGAAGGATAATTCGTACGAAACACACTTCTTAATGGCTACTTTTGTCCTAAAATTATTTTTCTCCCAAGGGACATTTTATTTTCATCTCTCAACTTGCTGACTCATTTCTACGTGGTTTCCGCCTGGGTGGGGCCAACTACTTCAACAGGAAAATGTTAACTACAAGAACTACTTGGTCCTTTATCAATTTCGACCACCTATAGACAAACCTCGTTCATTTCTATTTAATCCTTCGAGCTCTACTTACAATTGATCATGGAAAAAATATACCATAAATTATTTTTTCATTTACAAATTCTAATACTTTATTTAATTGTAGACAATTCTTAAATATTGTTATACCGATATAAGCGCAAAATAAACGAAAGAAAAATTTATTATTCTTTTTTATTTGTCAATTTATTCGTCTCGATAACAAACATTTATCTAAGAAAAATTAATCGTATAATTTTTTCGACAATTACTAATTTTTAACAAATTATTGAAAATTATACGATTCAATTCAAACAAATATATGTAATTTTACTTATATTTTCGTTTTAGCAGAAAACTATATTTTAAATTTAGTTACTTGTACGATTAAAAAATTATTCGATTTTAAAATCGGTTAATTAAACCGTAATAGAAAATCAATAACACGATAGGGAAACTGAGACAGTGACTAAAGTCGGTCCACTCGCGATCAGTTTGACGAAACTAGTTACCACTTTTAAATCATACCGATCAAATTAATTATAAACGTAGATTTTAAAACGATCAAAAAATTAGTAAAATAAATCTGACAGAGTACTATTAAATTTAAAGGTGTTACATGGAATACAATTTAGATACGGATGGATTGTATTTAGCATAGCTTGAAATGAACATTTATAAAGGAAAAGAAAAAAGAAAAAAAGAAAAAGAGAAGAAAAGAAGAAAAGAAGAAAAGAAGAAAAGGAAAAGAGAAAAAGAGAAAAAAAGAAAAAAAAGAAAAAAAAGAAAAAAAAATGTAATCATACGATACGATTAAACTATTGTGACTTACAACTATTTAACAAGGTAATTTCAATTTCAATTTCAATTACAATTACAATTACAATTACAACTTCAATTTCAATTTCAACTTCAACTTCAACTTCAATTACTTCAATACTAGAAAAGGATAAACAAATAATTAAAATATATTCTTATATACAAATAGCTTAAATTGGTAACTTTAATTAGTAAATACCTAGTATATATGCATGTATATTAAAGACAATATAATGGAAACTGTTAAGAAGGCGTTATGCTCTTGTTGCCAAGTAGATCTGGATACTTACCCGACTAAAAGAAAAATATATGTATGTGTATTTTACTTGGAGAAACACTAAAAACAGATAGAGAAAAGTACGCAAGGGAAGTACGAGTCACGAACGACGAATTATATTCGTCACAACAAAGATACCCAGCAACTGACTCGACTCGCTTGTTCTCCTCCGTTTGTGTTAAGGATCCCTCAGGACTTCTGACGCATGCGCAATATCTGATTCGATCGGAAAGTCAGGAGTGTGCATAGAATACAATATTCTTTCAGATATACCATGGGATTCTCTTCATTTTTTATTCTTCCAATTAAATTGTGTTTATCCTGAAAATTATTTAACATATCAACAATATTAATTCATATAAAATATAGTATAGTACTATTGATTACTCTATTTTTTAAAAAAAAAGTATATAATATACTAAAAGTATAACTAACTTACCACTGAAATAGTAGATATATCTTGAAATTTATACGGCCCTGTGAAATTCTGCCAGAATATCGCGCGTGCGCTGTTTTAATAAGGGGGACCGTGAACGCTAGAGGATATATGTACAAAGAACGAAAGGTGGGGAAACGAGCATACATCGACTGTCGACTTCCCGGAGGATCGTGAACCACAGATCGACGACCCTACACCTTTGTCGTCCTTATTTTCCCCATGACGGACACTTTACATATTTTTCATCTTCTCTAATTTTTAATATTCCTTTTAATCCTATTTTTAACATATACCTATAACGCTTCCTTTTCTTTTTCTTTTCTCTTCTTTCCTTTTTGTTTTTCAAATATATCATATAGTATGTATATGTATATGTATATATATATCACTTCGGATCATTCACTATAATCGTGGGTTGAAGACAATAGTTTTGTTAACAAAACTATAAATTTATTTAAAACTTAAACGATATATTGTATGATAAATTGTTGTACAAGGTTTCTAAAAAAAGCTCGATAAGATTGAACAAACTGAAAGAATATAAAAAACAACAATATATAGTATAATTGATAATATTTTTGTACAAATTTATTATCACACGTTTTAATTAAAAACATACATTATTACTAATTTTCTGAAATATATTATAAAAATAATGAAAATAATAAAAATTATAAATTATATATTTATTTATTTTTCATATAAGAAAGATACATCTACGTAGTTAGGAATTTGATCTTAAATCCTTAGACAGTTTACAGTTAAACGATATACAGTTATTTCGTCCTCTTTATGTTACGATATATGTATGTATGTATGTATGTATGTAGACTTTCTGCGATAATTACCTTTTTCAAAGGCCATTTAATATTTTGTTATTTTAAACTAGTAAGCTGTCTGTATGTACTTGGTCCTGAATTAAATTAAAATAGTTGGACCTCCGTGTGTTTAGAAATCAATATATTTTTCATTTCTTTTTCCTTTTTATTTATCATATGTTTTCTTTTCTTTTCTTTTCTTTTCTTTTCTTTTTAATCGAGTCTTTACCGTTTACTTTGAATCTATGTATGCATTCTTTCAGGGAATTTAATTTCTGAGAAAATAATTTTAAATCGTGTTCCGCTGGATAATCAAAATTTTTCGTCTAACGTTGCACTTTCATTGTATTCTCGATCAACGAAACATTTGCCTGTTGCTTATCGTTTGATAATTTTATATTTCTCTAAATTTATATACAATTATTTAATATTATAACTGTGATTGTATAATCGTAAATAAATGAAGTAATTAATGAATTAATCGTGATAAAAAGAAAAGACATTTTCACATCGTGAAAATAAAATACTATCTAAAATCGAAGAAAAAGCCAACCATTAAAATGTTTACGATAATTGGTTAAAGGTAGGTAAAGAGTTTGATTATTAAATATTTTATGTAAGTCAATCAAATATTTAGAATTTAATTCTATCTCATTCAGGGTGTTTAAAACATTAGAGCGTATCTAACGAGAGATTTACACGAGAGATTTTTCTCGTAAATCGCGGATGCAGAACAATTCTAAGTTTCATTCACGATTCACTTCAATTTCAACTTTTAGTTCACGCATTTCAGATGGCATTAAAAAAAAAGAAGAAAAAAAATTTTTTTTATACACACAGTACACACGCGCGCACAAGATATAATTACAAAAATATATAGAAATTAAAATCATAAATTGCAATTATTGTACATACATGAGCATGAAAATATAGTGAACTTAAATAATGATCGTTTCGATGAGTATTCGACAATTGTAGAAAAAGATTATAAAATCTTCTAAAGTAAGAGATTTAAATAACTAATTCATTCGTTGCAGAAGAATTTGTTTTGCGATAGCCTAGATGCATCGAACAACGTCGTTGGAGAGAAAAGAAGAAAGAAGAAAGAAGAAAGAAGAAAGAATAAAGAATAAAGAAAAAGAGAAGAGAGAGTTCGTTGACCGTCAAAGAGAAGTCAGAAGCGTGACTGTAAACCGTGACTGTGATCGTTATCCTGATCGCAACCGTGATCGTAACCATGACCGACTTGCCTTTAAAAATCCTTAGAAAGTTCTCTCTCTCTCTCTCTCTCTCTTTCGCTCTATCGCTGCATGTCGTGTGTACGTGTATTTTTAAGCATACACAAAACCATATATTGAATTTTACAATATATATTTAATTATTCCTAATTGTGAAGCATCGCCAAGTATTTATATGGTCGACTATTAGATTTAAAGTTAATACGTAATTCTACAAAAATAACGATTAATAAACGATGTGAAATTACCTGTAACGAATAAGAATTTTTTATCCGAAAAAGTAGAATTTATACGATAAGAAATAATAAATTATACGGATGCATACTTCACTGTAAATTACAGTTAGAATTAACTGTAATTATATATATATATATATATAATATTCATGTATAGTTATCAATTTGTCTTATGTTATTGATAAATTTTTACCCATTTAATCCTCAATTGTTATAAAGTATTACAAGTTTGTACATTTTTAATATTAATAGTCACACAAGTTTCTATCGCAAAGAAGTTATCATAAAGTAAAGTAAAGTAAAGTAAAAAAAAATAAAACGTATATAACATAACCTAAAATTTATTTAAATTTACACTGTGCAACACAGGATATTTGTACCATTTTAAGCATCAAATCATCAAAATACCTTTATTAACATTTTTTTTTGTTTTTCAACAAAGTAACATTCAATTAATTCCATATGGCATAGTATAAAATTCAATGAAAAATAGTAATTGGTATAAATAATGCATGTATAAAAATATAAACATTATACTATATTAATGAAATACTTAATATAGTAAAATATAGACGACATTTATGAATAATTTTTCATAAAAGGACGCATAATTAATACATTATCAAGTTCCCTATAATTTAATTACGATAAAAATGAAATACAACAAAGAACGAATTAACGAAATAACTATCTTATCGAGCATTAATTAATGATTAAATGATTCAAAATGCTATGGTTTAATCGGAAAATGTATTTTGTATTTGCAACGGTTGTTACCTTGACTCTGAGTATCGTTATTTATTATCAGGTATATTTCACAATCTAAAAAATGTAAAAAATGTAAAAAATGTAAAAAATGTAAAAAATTGTAAAACAATGTATCACAATAATTCGTCAGAATGTTATTCTATAAATTGCTTATCATTATACCAGAATTGATTATTAATTTTCTTCTGTGGTTATAAGACAAATCATTATAATAAATTATGAATATTACTATCATTATTTATGGAAATTTTTCAGTTTGATAAAACTAAAAACACATAGTTAACGTAATAAATATTTACTGTTGAATAAAAAATAATTGATAGTAATACATTAACGACCAATCTTTTTCGTTTTTACGCTACTATAAATAATTACTTATTAAATACTATTTTAATATCAATTATATTATTAATTAAACCTCAAAATATTCATAAAGTCGGTGATTTTAAAAATTGATAATGTTATTAACAGGTGTATTTAATTCAAACTGACAGTATATTACTACATCGTTCAGGTATATAAAATGCAATGAATTTTTAATTTTTAATTTTTAATTTTTAATTTTTAACATCTTTATAAATTTGTATAAAACAAATGTATTGAAATTCAAACAAACAATGTATTTTACTCATATATTTTTATCATATTCTTTCCAGAAGCACCCGTAATTTTATGGTGGACACCTTTTGGAAACAATGGAATATTGCGGGATTGTGGAAATTATCAATGTTATTTTACAAGTAACCGATCCTTTCAATATCATAAACGAATAAAAGTAATGTATAAATTTGATCTATATTATTTGAATTATAAACAAGTTCTGAAAAACTGTTAAAATTTATGTAATTTCAGTTGGTTGAAAAATTAAAAACAGGACAGTTATTGTTATACAAATTCAATTATTATTTTGCATTTTCCACTTACGACCGTTTAAATTGTCAGAGTTGAAATAGCTATCAACCAATATTGTTATAATTATTAGATAATTATTAGATAATTATTAGATAGAAATTGGCCATTTTATTATTATAAAATAATTAGTATAACTTTTATTAAATGTAATCTTATAAATGTATAAATTGCTTATACCTGTTTCTGAATTAATTGAAATCATTATTATTATAAACGTATACTGTTTTCAATTTTCAATTTTCAATTTTCAATTTTCAGAGTTTTCTTTTCTATGGTAGCAATTTTCGAATTGATGATTTACCAAAATGGAAATCCGACGCAATTCCATGGGGTTTACTTCACGAAGAATCTCCAAGAAATAATCCAATTTTAGTTCATCGGGAAACTCTAAATCTTTTTACATATTCTTCGACATTTAGCAGATTTAGCGATGTGCCTCTTACTCTTCTAGATTTACCTGGAATCACAGAATTATTAAGTGAATATTATAAATTTAATATACTAAAATTACTAATAAGAACAACAATTTTTTATTTATTTTACATTTTATGTTGTTTCATTACAGTATAATGTTATAAGAAGACACAGTAATTTTTGTTTAATTTTCAATACAGTTCGGCTTAATGTTTAACAAATAAATCGTAGTAACTCGTTATAATAAAAAAATTATTTAAAAATTAATACTCTAATTTTACAGGTAGAAAGTATTTTGTACCCACGAAAGAAAAAACTAGATTAATGTATAAAAAAAACTTTGCACCTTTGCTTTATATACAATCTGACTGTGATACTGCAAGTAATAGAGATACGTATGTAGCTGAATTAATGAAGTACATACGTATAGACTCGTATGGCACGTGTTTAAACAATGCTCGACTTGATAAAAAGTGAAAAATATTTTTATAAATATAAACACAATTGGTTACTATTTATACTATTTCTACGTATAATATAATTATGATTTAGGCTAAAGGAAAATTACCTTGAAATATTGAACAGTGAAGATTTCCTTTCTTTCATTGCCAATTACAAGTTTACAATAGCTTTTGAAAATGCAATCTGTGACGATTATATCACTGAAAAATTGTGGAGGCCTCTTATCGTTGGATCTATACCTATATATTATGGATCACCGTCATTTAAAGTATGAAAATTTATAATATAACTATATCAATATTTTCATAGACTAGATTATCTTAACTTATCTTATCTTATTTTATTTTATTTTATTTCATTTCATTTCATTTCATTTCATTTCATTTCATTTCATTTCATTTCATTTTATTGTATTATTTGTTTTTTATATACGTATGACAATCTTTTTAATTAACCAAACACTTTTTTCCTTCTTTTCTTTTATTGTTCAACATTCAGATGGTGGTTTAATTTGTATAAATCTCATTTTTAAAAGTATCAAATTAAATAATAGTAAATATTATCTCACTGTACACTGATTGAATTCATTTTAATATTTGTTATTTGAAATAGTTATTTTGTCTACATTGCATCGTATTTCACTTAGTGTAGATAATAAAATAAAACTAACTAACATGTTTTCAATTTCCTTTCAGGATTGGCTTCCTAATAATATGTCTGCTATTTCAATACTCGATTTCAAGGATCCAATAGACTTGGCCAACTTTTTACGAAATCTTTCTGATAACGAAACTAAGTACAATAAATATTTATCGCACAAACTAATTGATAATTATAAAATAGACAACGAAAAATTAACAAAAGCGTTAGAAAAAAATAAAAAATGGTTTTCCAATGAATTTGGTAATTATGTTGAAGAATTTGAATGTTTCGTTTGTGAACATATACATGGAATGAAGATAGCAGATACTGTTGATAAAAAACATTACGATTGTCCATTGCCAAAAAATCCTCTAACAAATAAAACTGATCATTCTAATTGGTGGACAAAACAATGGATTTTGGAAAAATGTAGCACAAAAATATTAAGTTACTACTTGAAAAATAATCTTACAATTAATATGAAAAATTTTGAAGAAAATAAAATGAAATTATATAATAAAAATGAATGTTAATTTTTATGTTTAAAAATTTAAAAATTTACAAATTTACAAATTTACAAATTTAGTAATATGGTTTATATTTTTAGTTTTATTACTACTAAAAATGAGGTATTAATACGTAACCTATATTTTTACAATAAAAATATTTCTCATAAAACTATTTAAGATTTCTTGAAACACTTATCCTTAACTCTTAATTTTTAAGCAGTTATTTTTTAAAAAATAATACGAGAAAGAGCAAGAAAATAAAATCACCCCCTTAATAGGTACGTTTATAATAACAAACAATAAAAACAGATTAGGAGATCTCGACAAGAAGACAGTTTCTAACAATTTATTTGAAAACTTTGCTTACCAATTTATGTGAAGTGAAGCAGAACATAAGAATATAAGTTCAATTTGCAAGCTTATTTTGCAAAATTGGAGCAGATACTTTCATTAAATCACAAAGATTATTTCTTATAGGTCGAAGTTCGGATACTGATTGTTCCCAATCAGTAATATTTAATGCTGTTAAAATTTTAATCAAATCTTGTTCCGCAAGATCCATCTCTTCCCCATAGAGTGTTAAAGCTTCGTATGTTTTTGTTGCAGCTACTTTTCGTATACATTTGTATTTGTGACAGAGAAAAATACTTAATTGACAGAATGCTCTTTTTGAAACTGGTCCATGTATCTGAAAAAAAGAAACTCGTTGCTATTTTACAATTGTTTATTATTTTTCGCATTACACATTAAAATATAATAAATACCTGTAAAAGCTGACAAAAAACGTTTATACTGCTAATTAATAGCTTAGTATTACTTGTATTTTTTATCTCTTGCTTCAGTAGTATTAAAATTCGTTCTGCGATTCCATTTTCAAAATCATCAAGAACAACTTGAATACAACCAGAACTAAGTAAGCGATCCAAGAAAGCTAGCATTGATGTAATCATTCTTTCGTTTTTGTGATTTTCTTCAAAAATATTTAAAATTTTATAACATAAACTTCGAAGGCCCGATTCATCTATTTCTTGTAAATAAGAAAATAAGGAAACACTAGAATGTTTAACCTGAAACAAAAAGAAAGATTTGATATTAAACGTTAAATATTCAAAATACAATAGAATTAATTATATATTTTTATTTATAAGTAATAAATACATACCAAAGATTCACTTAAACCACCAACACTAAATATAATTCCTCGTAAAAGATTCATTGTATAAGGAGGAAAAGATAACATTTTAACAAATCGTGGAAAAGTAGCAGATTCCATTCGCCACTCTATTTTTTCTTTACACTCGTCGCAAGGAAAAATAGTTTTTAATTCTGCATGATATGGAATGTTTGGTAAGGGAGGATCACTATGAATAAGAGTACTGAAAACAATTCCTGCTTGAGCTCGAATTCCATCAATCCTTTCGACAGCTTGTTGCGCAATTCCTCCAATTATATTTGCCATTAAATCTTCATTCAACACAGAAAATAATTTTGCTTGCGATACTAAGTTCGTTAGCATCTGAAATTATTTAAAGAGTATTATTTTCAATTATTTACTAAATATATAGATAGATGAAAAAACGAAGATAATTTTACATGTAAACCAGTAATTGCTGCTTCTCGTACCCAGGCTCCTATGTCGCCACGACTATCTATGGTATACTCTTTCAATGTCAACAAATAACAATCGTATAGATCCTGAACATATACACTCCACTTATCTAAAAAGTATAAAAATATTATTTGAACTATGAATTCATTTCAATTGGAAAGAAAAGAAAAGAAAAAAAAATATATATATATATAAAAATATATAAATAAATAAATAAATAACAAACCTGCTTCTTTTACTCCCAATGTTTGACTAACCATTATTACTGCATGAATAGCTTCTTTTCTACTTTCTGCCCATTTTAAAGTACTTTCCGATATTTGAGTACATTTGATGAGAGCCTCTATTATATCTTTTACTCTTTCACAAATTATAAATAAAGGAAAATAGCCTAAAAGCATAATTAGTATTTAATAAATGATCGTAATGATCATAGGGATACATGTTTTAGGCTCCAAATTCAACCCTTTTGAGAATCAAATTTTTCGAATAAAATATTATTTATTTTTCTTAAGCTTTTGTACAAGAAATCAAATCAAAGTTTTATTTATTACACAAGATGTTCATAAAATTTACTTATTTAATATTAATTACCAGTTCATTAAATATGAATAATATGTTAAATTAAGTATATAATATGTATTAAAAGATTAACAAAGACAAACCGAAGAATAACTTGTTGTTAATTACTACGACGCTGGATTTATATTTTTGTTTTCTGGAACGATTGAGAACTATAGGATATGTGTGTAATATGAATAACGAGCACTTACATCATATTGGAAAAAATGGTGAAAGATAATTGGTTGTTTCAAGTATATACTTTTATAAAATATTAAACCTGTGATTTAGTCCCAACGGGGTGAATTTTATTTGCAAAAAGGTGAATTTGGAGGGTAAAACCTGTATAAAAAATGTTCTATCAATTATATAGAATAAAGTGTAATTTGTAGTACAACCGAAAAATTGTATTCAATTTTCAACAATACATATTGATAATAATAAAATTAATTAATATGTAAAAACTTGCTCTATTTACCGAAACCATATAAATGTTAACGTTCGTGAACACAAACACGGATAAAAGCTACCAGTAATAAGGTGAATTAAAATCATAATTGTCGTAATAGACCTAAGTTTATTATCAAACGTATCGTACGTACTTTTAAAAAACAATAGAAAGTTAAAAAAAAAAAATTATTTACATTACCTATGGCTTGTGCAAAACCAATTCGAACAAGCTGATTAGTTGATTGTAAATTATCAAGATAACGATTAATAACAATATTTCGACTTTGATTGCTTATATTTGCATAGTACTTTTGAAAAAATTCTGTGTGCGCTTCGGCAGCTTTTATCTTTACCGCAGATACTTCATGACCCAAACACTCTTCTAAAAGATTTTGCCAGTCACCTGTAAACATGTCATTTATTTACTTACGCTGTTTTTGAAATTTACCAAGTTTTTGCATAAAGAACAACTTCATATAATATTTATACAATTAATATTACAGCATCTTGTATATGCTTGTACATGGATATTTATAATAAAATCGATACAACATTAATTTGTTATAAATATTAACTTACAAATAATATCCATAGAAATTGGAAAATTAACAATAGAACATTTTTTTATATACACAGCACATGCTTGTTTCATTAATTCTCCACCTAAACCTTTGAATTGTCCTCTTTTTCTGAAAGTGTTAACTATATTTTTTACATTTTCTACACTCGATGGTCCAATTATATTTTGAATTTTCTCATTACAGCACTTGTGTAACGCTTCTAGGATTTCTGCAATAGCTAATACTGCGCCGTGTCTAATGTTTAAATCAATAGAATTTAGCATATCCAATAAATTTGATAAAACTGCTTCCTTAATGTAATTCGAATCAATCGGAGTTAGATTAAAGAGGGCCTTAGCTGAAAGTTCTCTGATCGCTGTATCCCAGTGCGTAACTTTTCTTGCGACCAAATGATCGATTAAAGGTTTCGTATACTCTTTATATTGGGAAATTTGTGTGCTAATCTTCAAATACGCATGATTTCTAACACCAACTTCAAAATAATCAGCAATCGTAACTATTTCTATTCCATGTGGAAAATTTCCCTGTCTTCCTACATTTTCTTGAAACGCCGCAGAAGCAGCTCTTCTACAGTTAATTTCTCTGTCGAAACAGGTAACAACTAATAACATAGCTGCGATTTCTTTTACATATGGTTGAATTATATCAGGATCGTACGCTCTAGGAAACGACCAACAAATATAACACGCGGCATCTCTGATCAAATATCCAATCGATCCATAAGCTCTCGGTTCATCGAATACTAAGGCTTGAAGAACTACTGGTATCACGTCCTTTAAACGATGGGGCAACAGAAGTCCACGTCTTCCTAATTCTGCTAATGCCAAGCAACCACCGTGCCAAGCAGAATCTGATTCTCTGCCACAAAAAAGATTAAGCACAAATCCTACAACATCATCTGCTAAATCCATCGGTAATCTTGCTGTTATTCTCCCAATCCCCTTTGCAGCGGACCACCGTATCGTAATAGCTTTATCTCTGAGACCTTGTATGAGTTGCTCGATTATATCTTCTATCGCCGGTGGAATATCCTGATCATCGTGATTTACCGGAGCACTTTTAGTATCTTCCACAGTTTCCACGGTATTGACAGGTTTAATATTAAGCGCTAGGCATATAGGTCTACTAGTTCTTTGATATCTCCACGAAGCCAATTTTGTACCTAGTAACACCAGTCCAATTCTTTGTACAACCTTCATTCCAAACTTCCTAATAAGATCTGCCGGATTGTCATTCAGACGAAATTGTAAAACTTTATCTAAAATTATTTGAATATACGGTTTAACATCTTCTCTCGCGCTATGTTTTAATATCGATGCTACAACCGCTAACGGGCCATGCCTCGAAGGATCGTCTTGCGCGCATCGCAAACTCCACATTATTGTTTCTTTCAAATATAATATTTTAACATCCGATCTTGTTAAAAAACTGGCTATTAGAAAAACAGCAGCTACGGAACAAGCATCCTTCGATAAGCAAAACAATTTGCATACTTTTAAAATTCGAATTATTATCGATTCTTCACAATTAACATCAGAAACTTCCAAACGCGAAAGTGGAAATGGTATTTTTGAAATTATGGAAAGCCAAATTAGAAGTACGTATCGAGTTTCCCATGTTTCTACATCGTTTGGATCCTGTTTTTCTAACATTCGCAAAACAGGAAGAAGGTCCGATACCTATGATCCAATTAAATTATATATTTAATAAAAAAAATAGAAAAGTCACAGTGTACGTGCGCGTGAGTGTACATACCTCGTGTGGAAGATACGTAACAATCTTCTTGTACGTTTTAACGGACATAACAATAAAAATATATTTAAACGCATTATGCCGCATACTTTCCGTACAATTTTCATCTCTAACAATTCCAATCAGAGATTGTAGAATATCATCCAAATAAGGATCTAACAACTGCCTTTGATCCTGATACTGCGATAAAATAAAATTAAATCGATCTCGATTTTTCTCAACGAGGCTCGCAGAAAGATCAACTTTTTTCAATTCACCAATTAAACAAGTCACTTCATCAATTTCTTTGAAAGCACTGAATCCACAACCAATTGTTTCTGAATCCGGACAATCATTTAACACCATTTTTTTTATTCCTAACGTTTATTATTATTCAGAAAAATAATTATTATCAATTACAATTCATTTCCACACGATTAAGTTTACGTCTGAACGCAAAAAAATATGAAGATTAAATTCTTTCGAATGATTTCACGAAACCGATGC
>SMSQ01022617.1:0-11213 GCA_019453375.1 Ctenoplectra terminalis | reverse complement strand
TAAAGGAAGAGCAATGAAGAGTGTTATTAAACAATTGAGTCAGAAATGAGTGAATACAAATCCTAAGATTCATTGATAACTGATATCAAATATGCACACTTTATGGTAGAGGTTGTTCCATAAAACCACCGCACCGAAATGTGAACGATTATATGTAAATTAAACCTTATATGTAAATTATGGGCATACACCGAGTGTACATAGTGCAAAAAAGAGAAATGTGTGCAACTTTTGTTCATAAACAATAGAACTTTTGAAAATTACTTTTGTTCCTTAACATTACCAGAAAATTATTTTTTACGAAGCCATATTACGCTTACTTTTGCAAAAGCTCGTAAAATGATTTATTTTCGTAATGCATATTAAATTCAATTAAACAGCTTTTCTTCCGCTTCCACCTTTTATCACGCATAACCTTATTAATTTGCCTATATTTTAAGCAAAAATTGAAAAAGAAATAGAAAATTGGGGAGCCATATTACCACTCCTTCCAAACTGATCTACAGTTACCATATACAAATTACGTATAATTTTTGGATATTCATTTTCACTTTTTACTGTAACAAAAAAAAAGGTTCAATTTTGTTCCTACCCGGGAATCAGCAGGTGTACGCAGATAGGTATAATTTTAATTTCGTTTAAACCCTACCGGTAAATGCCTCGGGCAGACCCACCGATTCGATTCGTGATTGAAAAACAATTAAAAAAGAGTACGGGCCAAACACGATTTATTTTCTCCGAATTGGTTTCTGCGATCAAATTGCGAATCGTCCGTCCGAATAATTTTATGATTTGCAGGCTTATAGTCGAGCTGGATGCTCGCGCCAGCTTCGAGATATTTCAATTACGAACCGAGCAGCGCTATAATTGCTGTCGGGCCACGCCATCTCATAAGTTGTGCGCTCACAACCCCCGCAACTCGCAGTGTGCACCACTGAAATAGCAGTCAACGTGTTGTACATAAGTTGCATTGTTGACCGCACGCATTCACCGCGTAGGCAGACGCGAAAGAAAACGCGATAAACCTCGGAGATACGCTGGGACGGACGAATCGTTTCCTACTTCAATGTCTCGTATAAATGTTTGCTTTCGATGCGGATGCTTTCGTAATGACGTCCCAACATTATGTAACGTCGGGCCGCACTTATTTCTCTCCACGAGTTTTCTTTTGCTCAAGTGGGAGAACAGGAAGACCATTAGCATACTAAAAGGATTAATTTATTAGTAATAGCGAATTGAACTTTTTCCACTGGTATCGCTATGACTTGGAGTTTGCTGAACATCGAGGATGCTGCAACAGCTGACGCGTTTAACATACATAGTGCCGGGTAGAATTGTGAGCTCATCACGTGTTTATAATTATTTTGTTGAATAAATAACCACTAAAGATAGAAATTTGCAAATATTTGTTATGTAATCTATTTCTCTTGTTTACAGTTACAATGGAAAATATAAATATTTTCACACTAAATATTAATTTAAAGCGTTTAAATTCTGAGCACGCTTGCGAATCTTGTACGATCTCAGATCATAGTCTAAGGCTATGAACAATACAAATATATTACATGATAAATATTTACAAATTTTAGATTTTTGAAGACGATAAAAAATATTTACAAATTCAGAACTTATTCATTGTTTATTTATCTATTTTAATCCTTTGACTACTGTGGGCGCCTAAAGGCGCTTAGAAATTTTGCGCTTGTGATATTGTGGACGCCTAAAGGCGCTCGACGCAGTTTGGCCTTCTGACACGAAGGGCGTCTACAGACACCCTGAAAACTGAAGCTTAATGTTAAATTTTTAATATGTATAGTAACAATTGGGTGCAGAATACAAAGAAATAAATAATATTGTTTCAATGCAGTGAAATTCAGTTTTTTGATTATTCAAATATATTTTCCCAAAAATATACCCCTAACAAAAAATTTCGCCGTTCTCGGCGTACGTTCTAACTGAATTCCTACCGTATGATACGGCCGGTGAGTCTCAAAGTCTGCCGTAGTCAAAGGGTTAATTAGAAAAAACTATTGGTTGGTTCGTCGTTTTTCTTTTGTTTCACTTTTAATTATATTTTACATTCATTTTTTAACCCTCTATGGCTTTGCGTGACTTAAAACTTACAAACTAATGTATCTATATTTTAAAAAATTTATTTTATTTAGTTATCATTGTACTATTAAATTTTATTACTGTATTACTGTAATTATACTACGATCCATCTATAACAATTATTAGTTTAAAAATTTTCAAGTCAAAGTGAAAAACTGTAATGAATCGTAATTTTTTCTCTGATAAACAGACAAAATTCGGGCTATAGAGGGTTAATAACTGTGCAATAAACTCTGCTTATCGATACAAATTTAAAAAATGTTGTCCGGGGCGGTACTAGCGACGAATCCACGCCGAATTGAACTGGTCGTATTGCGAATTGAAGCTTGATATTTAAAATATCTACTGTTGCGCATTTAACTTTTTTTTAAAAACATACTAATTTGTTATAAGCTTTTTTATTACATCATGTAGAAGCTACTGTTGAATGATTAACCTAAGCATACACGCCGAATCATATCGAAACAGATAACCGCGATCACACTGTAACAAATTACTTGTTTCAAATCCGAACACAGAACCAAAGTCTTTCTGAATCAGCCCAAAACTAAGGGCCACAGTTACTCTCTCCCTATCATACAACTCCTACATATAAGACCACGCGCGTCCATAGAAGAGAGCTTTATGACCTTTTTCTGGGCAGTGACAGTAAATCATTCGTGTATTGTCTACGACGAAGTATTAAAGGTGTATTCGGGGTTTGAAGTAACGAACGTACGTAATAAACTATTTTACAAGTTCGATGTTAAATGTCTCTCTCTCTGTCATCCGGATCCCAACAGTACAATTTAGGCAACCACTTTATTAAATACTTATCGAATTTCAAACATGTATTTTTTTTTAAATAAGAAATTCGCGAATAGAAGTGATAAAAATAATTGACATATTATACAATAATAACATTTTATACAAATAAATGCACAAGAAGTGAAAAAATAAATTATTTTATATAGAATTGTAATTGTAAATTCTTCCAATTGTAAGAAGAAAATAATTCTAAGACTGTTCAACTAAATTGTTATTAAATAATAAAAATTATAAGTATAATATAAGTTTAAATTAGAAATGTAGATAAAATAAATACGAGCTCTTGAAGCATTAATGGTGAAAGTTAATTGTTAACGAAGTTTAGTTAAAGTTATAAGAATATAATCCTAAAAATTCTATCTTGTGCATAACTAACAACTAAAATTAAGAAAAAATCATTTAAAATAAACAAATCCAGATTAAAATTGGTATTTATATTTAGATTGTCACCTGGAAGACTATATTTCGAGCTCGAGATCAAAAAAATTATGTTTAAAATTTCTACAACCTCTGAATATCTTCGAAGCATATTTATTATATATATATTTATATATATTATTATATATATTTCGAGCTCAAAATAAAAAAATTATGTTTCAAATTTCTACAACCTCTGAACATCTTCGAAGCATATTTATTATATATATTTATTACATATATTTATATATATTGTTATATATATGTCGAGCCCAAAATTAAAAAAAATTATGTTTCAAATTTCTACAACCTCTGAACATCTTCAAACCATATTTATTGATTTACGTCGTTAATACTTCGGTTCACATATATGTTTAAAAATCCATCGAATTTTGATCAATAGTTCATCGTATCTTCGTACTTACTTGAATACAATTATAATAACACGGATATGAAATTAGATTGAAAACAATTCTTCCTAACGATCGTTCAAAAATACGCGTCTCGATAGCCATAATATGTCCGCGTGTAACGCGAAAAAATTTCGTGCATCCATCTCAGTTGTAATTCTTCGAAACACATTCGTAGAACAAATACAATGGGCTCGTCACGCGACTAGCCAACGGCGCAAGCCTCGTCACAGTGAAAGTTTAATCGCGGTTGCGCGTTCCGCGGGCAAAAATAAATATTACCATGCGGGAGAGTTAGTGGCTCGTAAAGAACGTCCCTCGTATTTTGCATTCACCCAGGAGATGCTTCTCGTACACATTCCTGATTCTCATCACGAGTGGTTAACTACATTGTCACCGTGCAGATACGAACGCTTTAGCTTTTTTGCGATAATGCCGGCAGCTTGTTCTCCCATGGGGACTAACTCGTGGTAAGACATTATGCTACGCTCCACCGGCCTCTTTTCCTCCTCCATATTCTTCTATGTACGAGCAAATCCTACGCGATTCTATGCACAGCGTGTCCTCGAAACGTCAGCCTACTCTGGCGGACCTTTTGTTACACGAAGAATCCGGATATGTCGCGTGATAAATTGAAGAATCAAACGATGGACGTTCGCACGATTTCTGTTCGCAGTTCTGAATCCTTCGTGTACGTTTATTTGTACACTTTGCGGTTGCTGTGGCTTTAACATTCTGTAGCTCGAATTTTGTCCGCTTATTGGAGAAAATATTACGATCGATTACTGTTTTTCTCTTTGATTTGAAAATGTTTTAACTAATAATTACTGTAGACGGATCGTGGTGTCGCTACAGTAATACGGTAATCAAATTTAATAGTGCAGCGATAACTAAACAAAATTAAATTTTTAAAATATAGATACATCAGTTTGTAACTTTTAAGTCACACCGTCCCATAGAGGGTTAATGAATTTTGAACATCGTCATCGCTTATTTCTTTTTCTTAAATCTTTAAAACTGTAAAAATTAAAGGAAGATTGATAGTTAACCCTCTATAGCCCGAATTTTGTCTGCTTATCGGAGAAAAAATTACGATTGATTACAGTTTTTCACTTTGATTTGAAAATATTTTAACTAATAATTACTGTAGATGGATCGTGGTGTCGCTACAGTAATACGGTAATCAAATTTAATAGTACAACAATAACTCAATAAAATAAATTTTTTAACCTTCTATAGCCCGAATTTTGTCCGCTTATTGGAGAACAAATTACGATCGATTACAGTTTTTCACTTTGATTTGAAAATGTTTTAACTAATAATTACTGTAGACGGATCGTGGTGTCGCTACAGTATTATAGTAATTAAATTTAATAGTGCAGTGATAACTAAAGAAAATTAATTTTTTAAAATATAGATATATCAGTTTTTAACTTTTAAGTCACACGGTCCCATAGAGGGTTAACTTGCGTTATAACAGATGAACCGTACAAGGTGACGAACTCTGTAATTTTTATCGTTAGTGGACCGAAATTTTTTATCGTTTTAAATTTTTTAGCGATAAAAAATCGATACAAGGCGATGACGTTAGATCTGATGCATATCTTTCTTTGGAATAAGTTTTTCTGATCGCTTCTAATTTTCACAATGTGTAACCCGATAGTTCTTTTTTTTTTTATTTAGCGGTTATTAGCTACGCTGTACTGTCGTTATTATTTCGTTACATTTTATCTATTAATTTTGTTTCCTTGAAGCCGAGTAAATTATGTAGATGGTTATTGTAGCACTTTTCTTTAAGGGAAGGTTCCAGCTTATACTTGTTACGGAGAATACCGTACTTTGGGGAAACTAATATTGGATGGTCTGTGGTGATAACCCAATAGTTGTTTTGGTTATTAGTTCATAGGAATTGAAGTAAGTTCAGTTTGTAGAATAAAACATATTTTTTCAATCAGAAGAAATGATTGTATCTATATTTTATATGAGTAAAGAGAGAGAGAGAGAGAGAGAGAACTGAAAATAATTGGGTCTCATTTACTATTTTTTTTACTGTTTTCCAGTCGTAGAAAAGAATATATTAATTAGTGTATTATTTAGTCTTGTGATAAACATATTTTTTTATCATTTCTATTAATTTAAAATATAATTATTTACAGTAATTGTTTACTATTTCATGTTTACGCTTTATTCGATTAGCTTTAAATAAATTTAAAAAAGACAGGCGCATTGCAATGTCCCTAATAACAGTCACTGATTTATCGTCAATCTTATAAACATGATACACCATTGTTATACGTTGTTTCAATTGACTGAGAAGATTTCAATGAGTACACTATAATTTAACATTTCTCAGTAGGTATGAAATAAAATGAAGATATACTGAATTATACAAAAGAAACGCACTAAATTAATGTATCGTCTCATCTCATTCAGGTTTTAATTGAAACGCAGGTGCGAACAACGAATTATTGAAAATTTCTTCAGCGAAACATTAATCTGCAAATGCATGGCGCAGTCAGCGAACGGAACACAACCATTGAAGAGAGCATATCGTCATGGGAAAGCTGTATAGAATACACTTCAAAGAATAGTACAAGCGGGCAGTACTTATGTAAAAATAAATTAAAGATGCAAGAAGAAAATTTTTTCATTCGAGGCTGTTACTAGTTATCTACTGTTCACTTAATTGGTAAGATATGGTTTGTTGAGCGATACTATAACGGCTATCCTATTTACGTGAACTATAAATTTTCATATAAATTGTTAACGGTTTCAAGGATTGGGTTTATGATGGGCACACAATACACCCGCTTATTTTCAAGCCAGCTATACCGGGCCACCTTTTTTTAACACTAGATTTACGGACTGAGCCAATTTGACTCATTAAAAATTTGATTACTATACATATATAAAACTTTAATTTTTTTTTTAAAACATACCTTGGTTTTTAATTAAGTAATGAAATATATGTAAATATTGATTCGTCTCCCTCGCGCACTCCTTCGTTTCGCATTATCGAATGTGGTATACCTATTTTTACGGTTGTTAGCCAATTTGACTCATAGAATGATTTAACAGTTAATCGCATAACACATGAAATTTATAGCTTACATCAGGCCTGGGCAACAATCAAGTCGCACGTGATTTGTTCCTCTTCTAATTTTCCATTCCTCGCATACAATATTTTTGTGTGCGTGAGAGCCATCCTCGCTTGTTTTCGCTACTCCGCTACATTATTTACCCACCTCTGTCATCATTTCGATTTATACATCGCGTATGAACTCTACGTATGGGACATTCAAGTTTATTAGTGATTACGGGGAATCAACTTATTCCAGCACAACTTTTTTAGAAATGCATGTTTCCCTGAAGTTTTCTATTGAAACGGTACAAGAAATCAAATGAAAATATGGCGCAATTACTAAGATATATAAAAAAAATGTCAGCGGGTTTTACGAAAACTTGATCCGTAAATGCACGTTTCTGCGATAAAGTGGCGCCGAGTAGCTGGTAGGTAACGTCCAGGATGGTTCGGAGTGCAAAGGGTTAAAGTACAGTCCCTGGCCGTCGAATTAGGACCATTACAAATTTTCAGAATTTTTCACGTTTTACGTAAAATTAAAAGATCTGTTCAAATTGTAATGATACAATTTATTAACTACCAACATAATACACTACCACTGTACATAACATTATTAACACGTGTTAACCGTTTGAGTGCGGGAGAATTTTCTTGTGCATATGCTAAAAGTCCGGGATGAAATGCGTAGTATTTTTTTTTGGGAAACAATGAAAATGGTTATAATTAACACTAATTGTTATGTAACAAGTAATTTTGATCATCAACTAAGTTAAATGAATAAAAACTGCTACTGATATCACTACAACTGCTCTCAATAAATGCGTAAAGTATACTAACCAACAGCAGCGTCTTCGCAGTCTCGATACAAAACAAGAAAAGCGCTATAGCGCTGCGCCGTTTTTTTGGCATACGACAAGTGAAGCGCGATAGCGCTTCGCCGGACTCAAACGGTTAATATTTTGTATTTCCACCATTTGATCTAATGACAGCTTGTATCCTTTCCGGCATGCTCCGTATACATTGCTCGATCATATGCTGTGTATCTTCATTATTTTCCCAAATATCTGTAATTTTTGTTTTCAACTCAGATAATGTGGTGCTTGGAGAGCTATAAACTAGTCTTTTGAGTATGCTCAAGACATTTTCTATGGCATTCGAGTCGGAAGAATTGGTTGGCCATGGGAGCAAAGGGATGTTTTTGATTTTGGAATCGCTCATTACCCACATAGTTTCATTATTACCACGATAGTAACAAATCGATTATGTATACATCGTTATCAACGTATTTAGTAATAATTTGAATGACCAAAGACAATTTTCCATATACGACGTAACGTTATAGCCATAAAAGTGAAATTTTCGTACGCGGTCCTAATTCGATGGCCAGAGACTGTAGTGGAAGTAATTTGTACATTTCTAGACACTAGTTCTGAGGAACCGAAAATGCATTTTAGCGAGTGCTTCCTAAAATATCGCACGAAGCAAAATTACAAAGCTTAAGATTGAATATTAGGCCTTGTATAATGTAAAATAATGTAAATATTTAAATAAAATAGTTATATTCATTGTCGCGACTCGAGTTGCTGCATTAATCCAAGTGGTGAGTGAGAGTCGCCTCTCAAAGAGTCGCCGAGTGCAAAGGGTTAAAGTAATGGAAAAATTTGTGCATACGACGGCCATTAGTATTAATTTTTTTAGCTATACCATGTTTCATATTTTCCATAACACGCAAGAGGATGAAGGTCGTCGACATCTGGTTAGAATAATTAGTTCTAACGAAAGGTATTCTGGCATATGGTCAACTGTGAGTGCATGTGGGACAAATTTTCTACCGAACCGTAGAACCAAAGGTTCTGACTTCCACGAGGCAATAAAACATATGTTTCCTCCAGGTCTCGCAGGTCCCTTTCTGGCTTGTCTGTTGCCTTTACTTGGTTGTGTGCTTAGTCTTTATATAAATTTGAAGTTCCTATTTACATTGAATTTGCAGCTTAATCAAAATAAAGTACCGGATGCAATCCCAAGCAAATATTGATACGGAATTTAACCCTTTTGTTATGACAGAGTTACCCGTTAGTATGTTGCTGCTGCAGGGAGCAGTTGAGCTACGATTTTATACTTTGACACGGATTGTAACATCTGTTATTTTATTGCATTATGCAAATCGTTGATTTTTAACACGAAAGTGTTTTACAGATGGGGGGCATTCTTTTTTTGCGTAACGAAAATCGTTACTTTTTCATGTAACGCTCCGAGTTCAAAGACGACATCACTGATGACTCATAAAAGCTGCTTTTAAAAGGGTTTGCTCTGCCCTCTTACGACAATTCTCTGTTATCTGATGTATAAATTTTTGGTTTTTAGTATTCAATAATTAAATAAAAATATTGTATTCGAAATGTTGCTGCTTATTTCACCCAAAAATTACAGCTTTAATGTACATTCTTAACACTTTCGTGTTTTGAAGGTGTAGATGCAGTACAGATTTTTTATTTAAATTATTTCAAATTAATATATGTTCACAAATTGTAAACAAAAAAAGGTGTAAGTCGCGTTAATTATTATGTTTATTTTCTTTAGTTCGTGGCGAATTGTGGTGTCACGTTGGCCCTTATTTTAAAATTCAATGCATTCTGAATATATTAACGCATTGACGGCCACTGTTACGTTCGTGTGACTTTGTACAGCTATTTTCTGGAAATGGTTTTTTGCCGTCATTTCATTGTTTGTAATACACATCGATGCTATTTTTAAAGAAACTTAAAAAATAGTATAACAGTGATCTTAACTCTTTTTTTATTAATAATTATGCTAGAAACGATGGTGTAAATATTGCCGCCGCTAATCTAAAGGCGATGCGAAAAATGTGCGACCGTGAAAGTGTTAAAAGAGAATCTCTGATGTATCTTGGCGTGCTTTCAAGAAAAGTTCCAGAAACGTTCTACCTTTTGGAGATGTTTCTGTGAGTTAGGATAGAAAAAATTTATATTTTATTAAAATATGTAATTGACAACTTGACTAGCATTACTTGTAACCTTAATTTTTTTGGCATATTTTTAATATATTATTTCATTGGATGATTACAGTCACCTTCAGTAACAATTAAGTTAACACGTTAAACATTACGTCGGACAGTTTAAAAGTCCGACAGTAACAAATTCAATAACATAATACTTTATAATTCACAGAACATTGAAAAACATGTTTACACTTTTATAATGGATTATATTTGACATATTTGAAATAAAAATGAGGTTTTTCTTCAAAAGTATTACATAAAGTTACGGTTTTTTTGGTACAATTTCTAATTATTTTTTCTTCCAAATTGTTTAAATTAAATTTATAGCATTCTTTACAAAATTAGCTCCACGTTAAACGTGTTAACGAAATATTATAAAAAGATACGATTTTCTTACTACAATTTTTATCTACTTTTTTTCCAAATTATTTAAATTAATTTCATAGCATTCTTTACAAAATTAGCTCCACGTTAAACATGTTAACAAAATATTACAAAAAGTTAGGACTTTCTTACTACAATTTTTATCTACTTTTTTTCCAAACTATTTAAATTAATTTCATAGCATTCTTTACAAAATTAACTCCACGTTAAACGTGTTAATGAAATATTATAAAAACTTACGACTTTCTTAGTACAATTTCTACCTATTTTTCTTCCGAACTATTTAAATTAATTTCATAACATTTCTTACAAAATTAGCTCCACGTTTAACGTATTAACGGTGTGCGAACAGAGTTACAGTTCCGCAAGCGTTTACGCAGTAATCGTTCAAAAATTTCTCGTAATTAAAAAAACAGAAGCTGCCATATGTGTACCTACATAAATTTCTTTTTATTATCTCAATGTGTAGAACCGATCCTGTAACAATGTCCCACATTTTTACCAGCACCTTGTATATCGCGGACTACCAGCGTGGGAATAAATCCAGGTCAATTCATCCTGTTGAATCTCTTTCGATTAGCCCAGATCGTGATAGTTAACTCGGAGTAAACGATTTTGAAAGGTCAGCTATCCAAGCTCGAATTACTTGGAGAAGAATGGAGGAAGAAAGGAACAAGCTTTCGGCACCGAAGATCGATGCTTCGCGGTGGGACGTAAGGTCGTGTCATCGAGAAAAATTTATCCTCGTTGTAGGCGGTGCAAGAGCAGCCATCCCGACCGACAAACGAAAATACGATCCTGAGAATCCCGCCCCGTAGAGGAACGGACCCTGTTCCGAATTTAAGCGCGATGAAATCATCGCGCTCCTTATTTTGCTCCTCCTTCTTCTGGACGTTGACTTCGAACGGCCACTGGCCCTCCTCAACATTCTTACAATTAGATCCGGGTTTCTTTGACTAATCGTTGCCTAACGTAAACCGTG